>JARJLE010000429.1:0-42515 GCA_029289555.1 Mycena latifolia | reverse complement strand
TGTCCTCTGAGTGAGAGCTGTGTCCGCACATAAATTAGATCCGCAACTGCCCGGTCGGTCAAGATATGCGTACCGAGGTCCCCCGCGTTGAGGTATCCGAGGAGGCGCTCCTTTTTGGAACTAGCGCTGTGATTTTGTGGGGGTAAGTTTGGAGCACGAGGAAGGAGTATTGTGAGAACTAACGTGACGACGACGGCACCCTTGGCTTTCGTCCAGCAAGAAGAACCTGGTCGTTGCTCACGCCGAGTCTCTTAGCAATCGCACCCACAGGGGCGTCGACAGGACCGCCGGGAAGTGACGTAACGGGCTGAGCGCGGAGTGAGATTAAATATAAAGTGTGTATGGAGGACGTACATGAGCGCGCTGAATGCCTCAATCACGATTTTGTGCTTCGCGGCGTACTCCAGAATCGGGAGCTGGCGCGCGTACACGTAGGGGTGGAGCAGGATCTTGGACGCAGTGTTACGCCAACCACGGGTCGACGGCGTCACACTTACCTGGTTCGCGACGGGCTTGACCTTCGCAGAGGCGAGAAGAATAGCGAGGTCGTTGACCTCGAAGTTGCTTACACCGATACTTCTACAGAACGGGATTAGAAACTGCATGTCAACCAGAAGCGTAGCGAACTAACTTGACGAGCCCTTGCGCCTGAATCTCTTCCATCTCCTTCCACGCAGTTGGAATATCCGGGACCGCAAGCCTCGGTGGTGGATGAGGTACAGGTCCACGTATGACACGCCCAGCTAAGGTGTGAATGTTGGGACACGCCAACTGCGCAAGGAGCCTCAGACGCACGTTTTTAAGGCTGTTCTGAATGGAGGTCTTGATATCCAGCCCTCAAGCCCAGAGTACTTGGTGGTGATCCAGATTTCCTTGCGCGAAAGACCGCTCTCACGGATCGCAACCCCCGCTTCGGCTTCGTTCATGTACAGCTGCGCGGTGTCTGGGGATACCGGTCAGACCATTGTTGGCTCTAATGGAGACTGTGGTTGAGCTCGCCGATGTGAGAGAAGCCCACCGAGATGGCCTGGTCGACTTGGGTGATCGCATCGTCCCCGTGGCCTGAGGCTGTCCCGAACCCTATACTGGGGATTTCCCGCCCTGCCGCATGTTCAACAAGTTCAAGGAAGGTTTAGGTGTGAAAATACGGTACCGTCGTTCAACTGGATAGTATCCCAAGGCATGGAGGAGGAGGTATTATACTGGCAGGCACTGATAGCCGAAGGCTCGGCGAGTTGTTGAACGCCGTGGGCCCGTGGCTATATATAGTCAAGCTGTCCTAGCGAGGGTCACATAGCTCATGGCCAGCTCACATAGCTGCCACTGTGTGTAGTCCCGCTGCCCCAACCTCTGCCAGACCCTCGCGTCCCGCTCCCCTAGCAAGCCGCTGGCTAGCTTGGTGCTGGTTCAAGTGCGTGAGCGAGGCCGGGCAAAGGCTGATTCGCGCAACTTTCATGTCACTGTTTTCTCGCCGCCCATCTTCTATCACGTTAAGCTTTTCTACCGAGCCTGCCCTGGCGCACAAGAGCCGCACGCATTTCTTTGTCTTTCCATATTTCTGGTCGTCCCACTTTCATTTTCTCCAAACTTTCTCCTCCTGATAGATGTACGGTGACCACAATACCTCAGCTTTACCTCGACGATCATCGGTTGATTTGGCTGGAAGATATCTCGGGTGGGCTATGATCTAGACGAGGCTGGCCAAGTATCTGGGGCGAATAACAAGAGGTGTGGGTAGGTATGGGGAGGTTTGTGTAACTGAGTAATGACGAGAAGAATGGGACTTGAACTTGAACTTGAACTTGAGTTCTATTATGCTGTACCTGGCCATAAGGGCTACGCAGCAGTACTAATAGCTAAACTAGTGTTGGGGTGTGATAGGTAACAGTAATGCAGTGATCTTTGAATACACTTTATACGTATGAGAGAGTGAAATAAAAGTTGTGAGTGCACGGGGAAAAACAGAGGGGATGTAAACGTGAGGGGATTGTAATGATATCGTGGGACTGGGACTGGGCAACTCCCATAATCAGGTTGCGAGTCCCATTCTTGATGGGACTCGAGCCATCAAGAAAGCGCAAGAGGAAGGACAACTATTACCGTCGCAAATGACGTCCAAAGTCGCGTAGTCCAACATTTTACTAACATTGAGTCGGGTTGAGGAACCAATTGGACAGGTATTCTCCCACTCGTGAATTATCTGTCCGGCCGGTGTGCATGTGTACAAAATATCTGAGAGGGAACGTACATCTTGGCGACGTCGACAAAAACAGGCAGGAAAGCCCGTACGCCTCGGGCAGAAAGGCCGGGACCCGTGGCAGTGCGTAGATGTCGATGTTCCTCTTCGATACTCTTGGTTTATTCCAGGAGTTCCCTCGCTGCTTCCCCGTGGGTTTTCGGATCCCTGGAGAGTGATTTCCGCTTCTCCCCGTCTCCCAAGCTTTTTCGTGAGACATTTATGTACTACTCGGTATGTGTGCTATCACAGCGATCTGGCCCTAGACGACTGTAGCGTACATTAGGGCGCTGTGTACGTCGGTACAGTACCTGCTTGTTCCTTATAGGGACCTTCGTAGTAATACTATCCTCCTCCTCCTCTCCTAAAAATCTCGGTCAGGATCTTATGTTAATGATTTATATATATATATAATAACCCAAAGCCACCTTCAACGCAAAAAACGCTTTGTTCGCCAAATAGTAACTGGACGGTCTTTAAAATGCTGGGAGGCCGTGTAATTGTGGGGTTGTTGAGAATGTGTCTCAATGCTTCCGGATCCGAAACGACAAGACGGTCTTCCTGTGGGGAATTGAGCCTGATCCGAGCCCGGTGGAGCTTTTTGAGTGGCTCACCCCAAAACAGCCTCTAACCCGATACACAGGGCTGTATTGTTTCTGCCATCGAAACTCGTCGTCGCCGTAATTTTCCGCCAGGACCAGGTCTATCATCCTCCTTGACAAGCAATTTTAGGATACGTACGCCAAATTGGAAGGATAGAGAAGCGTACCATAAATCCAGGACGGAGACGGCGGTCCTGGAACAGTTGCAACGAAGTGGCAATTGGATGATCGACTTCGCAGCAGCCGTAAGCTAACCATTGTGCAGGCTACCGTCACGGCGAAGGCTAAAATGGGCAAATTTTACATGCTAATCTCTTCCATTGTGTTGGTGAAGGGAGCAGCGGAGGGCTTTGTGAAATTTATATGCGCTCCATCGGGTTTTTCCCAAAAGGGAACTTTCCATGCGGTTCATGCGGATCAGACCTAGCAGACGGCAGACATATGCAATGCAGGTACGTCACCGCTTCGGTACCCCCGCATACTAGAGCGGATCTCGGCGGGACAGTTCCGTTGTCGAGAATAGATGAATCCTCGATATTCAACGGGACAGAATACGATATTGATTGAGAATAATAATCAAGAAGTCTCAAAAATTACCGGTAGGCCACTGCTAAAAAACCGTGGACGCTTACGGAGATAATTGCAGGGTTCTTGACGATCTAAGCAGTGAAGCAGTTCGCATCTGTCTGTCCAGAAGAAATAGGTGGATTACTCAAGAAACTTCCATGCGTCGATGGCTGGAGATGTCACGCCGAATAAAGCAAAATATTGACCTAGGTCAATATGTTAACTGAAACTAGATAAACTGGTAGCCACATCAAACTTGATAGAAAGCTGTTCTTTTCTTTTGATACAAATTTGACACGGAATTAGCCTCAATCAGCCACTCTTTCACAAGCCATGGCTTTGTTCTCTTTCTGTGAGTGAAGAAAGCCATGCCCAAAGAAATTCATTCTGCGATGCTTTCAGGTATATTGAAAGAAGGACTCTCATCATAACAATCCAAATTCTCTTTGTTAGAACAAAGGAAATTTTGATTGTTACACCAAAAGTCTTTCTTTCTTCTGCCCGAAAACAGGCTACTGAAAGTTTGTCTTTCAGCAATGCTTTCTCAACTCACAGACAGTGAACAAAGACATAGCTTGTGAAAGAGGGGCTGATTGAGGCTTATTCTGTGTCAAATTCATATCAAAAGAAAAGAACAGCTTTCTATCAAGTTTGATTTGGCTACCAATTTATCTAGTTTCAGTTAACATATTGACCTAGGTCAATATTTTGCTTTATCTGGTGTGTGTACTGGGGAGAGCTCAACAACCAGAGTGTAGCTGGCGAACTTCTCAAACCAAAACAAACAGAGAAATCTGAATTTCGAAGCAAATGTTGTACAAATTCGTGCTCCTCACTACGCGTCCCCGCACAGACGACTGCTATTTAACAGAAACGGAGGTGGCCCGACGCAAAGCCCGCGATCAGGCTCACGAGCGCGATGCCCGCGAGCCGGCTCGCAAAGCGCTTGACCGGCGATAGCGGCGCGCCCTTAGCGCCCGCCGCGTCGATCGCGGCGATGTCCTCTGAGGTGAGAGCTGCGTCGCACATAAAATGAGATCCATCAATGCGCCGTCGGTTAAGATCTGCGTACCGAGGTCCCCCGCGTTAAGGTATCCGAGGAGGCGCTCCTTTTTAGAGCTGGTGCTGTAATTTTGTAGGGTCAGTTGTCGAGAACGAAGAAAGAGTGGTGAGAACTAACGTCACAACGACAGCGCCCTTGGCTTTCGTCCAGGCAAGAAGAACCTGGTCGTTGCTCACGCCGAGCCTCTCAGCAATCGCACCCACCGGAGCGTCAACGGGACCGCCGGGAAGCGACGTAACGGGGCTGAGCGCGGAGTGAGATGGAATAATGGAGCGGTGTGTGGAGGACGCACATGAGCGCGCTGTATGCCTCGATCACGATCTTGTGCTTCGCGGCGTACTCCAGAATCGGGAGCTGGCGTGCGTACACGTAGGGGTGGAGCAGGATCTTGGACGCAATGTTATGACAACCGGGGGGCGAAGGCGTCAGACTCACCTGATTCGCGACGGGCTTGACCTTCGCAGAGGCGAGGAGAATAGCGAGGTCGTTGACCTCGAAGTTGCTTACACCGATACTTCTACAGAACGGGATTAGAAACCGGAGGTCAGCAGAAGCGTAGGGAACTGACTTGACAAGCCCCTGCGCCTGGATCTCTTCCATCTCCTTCCACGCAGTTGGAATATCCGGGACCGCAAGCCTCGGGTGGTGGATGAGGTACAGGTCCACGTATGACACGCCCAGCTAAGGTGTGAATGTTGGGACACGCCAACTGCGCAAGGAGCCTCAGACGCACGTTTTTAAGGCTGTTCTGAATGGAGGTCTTGATATCCAGCCCGTCAAGCCCCGAGTACTTGGTGGTGATCCAGATTTCCTTGCGCGAAAGACCGCTCTCACGGATCGCAACCCCCGCTTCTGCCTCGTTCCTGTACGCCTGCGCGGTGTCTAACGATACCGATTAGCCCCATGCTGGCTCTAGACTGAGACTGTGACTGAGCTTACCGATGTGAGAGAAGCCCACCGAGATGGCCTGGTCGACCTGGGTGATAGGACCGTCCCCGTTACCCATCTTCCATGTCCCGAATCCAAGGCTGGGGATTTCCCGCCCTGTCGCAAGCTAAGTTCAAGAAAGGTTGAAGTGCGAAATGTGGTACCGTCGTTCAGCTGGATAGCGTTCCAAGGCATGGTGTACGTTCAGGACAGAGGTACGCAACCGAAAGATACGCGACGGTTATCAGCTTTCTCGGCACCTCGGCAGATTACCACATAAGGAACTTTCGTCATGCGGCTCCACGTGGTGTTCCTGATGCTGGTTGCAAAAAAAGTTATAAGCCACCCAAAAGCCACCGTTCTATTTCCAGCTTAACGAGATGGATCGATAGCGCGGAAAGAGAAAAATTATATCAACAGGGTGCTCCTGTTGCGCGCTCCACCAAATTGAAGACTGTTCAATAAATTCAACAACTTGTTTTAGCATTCCTTTTTCTCTGGGACCGCTCAAAGCCGAGAAGCGGCCGTCTGGGAGCGCAGAATAGCGCAGAATTTGATCATGGGAGTTTGCAAATCGGGGTAAGACCAGACCGCCAACCGGAGACACTGGGATTAAACCTAGACCAACACTTCAGTGCGTAGAAAAAGCCCACACAGAATTACCATCTCCAACAAGAGAAATTATTTAGGATGCATACGGAGTAATCCGGCTCGGACACACTCGGACGCTTCGAGACTCTCCTCCTTGTGTTGATATTAGCAGGTAGAAGCAAGTGTTGGAGGTACTTTGAAAAGATCTCTCTAGAAAAGACTGATTATAAGTTACTAACCCCCGAGCTGTCCAATCCCCAGCCCACCCAACTATTACTGAAAAATGAGCGCCCGCCAACTTATTATCCCACTTCTCCCCACAACCCACTGGAAATAATTACGAAGCATCGCCCCTCCGCCAAAATCGAGAGTTAAACCGCCCCTCCTCCGGAAATCCCCCGCAATTGAAACGCCTCAGACCCAGACGCCCTAGCATGCCGATGGAAGAATCGCGTAGGCCACACGACGCAGTAGAGGCTCATCGCGAGCCACAACGGGAGCGCGTCGAAAGCGTAGAAGTAACCCTCGTGCGTCGAGAGGTAGCCGGTGGGTCTGCGATACGGTACATTACATTGCGTTCAGGAGGGGGGACGGAGGAGAGGAAGGACTCACCCGCCAGAATACTCGGCAACGCGGAAGACGGAGCGGATCTATGCGAGAAAGAGTCTGCATAAGGATGGGGAAGGGAAGGACGGAGGACGGACCAAGATGACAGCGCACGTGAAGCCTAGCGTCCAGTAGAGGATGCGCCAATCCTCGACCGCGTGCGTGCCCCACGCCGTAAAGGGCCTCCTCGTACCTTTGAGCGGCGGGCGCCACACCTCGGGGAAGCGGCTCCGTCTGCGGGCGGAATAAAAATATCAGTCCCGGACATGGATGGGGTGGATGTCAGCGACGCACAGACGGCGGACGAAGAGGATGAGGACGTAGGTGAAGAAAGCGAAGGAGATGAGCTGCAGGACGAGGCCGATGATCGTCATCTGCAACGGTGGGTCGGTGGTTAGACTGTTGATGATAAACGGGACGACGCACCCATTTGCCAATAGCAGCGACGATGGTGCTAGACGAGGCCGCCAACGAGGCGCCGTTACCCTGCAAGAGGAACGTCACCACGTCGCTCCAGAGGAAGAGCTTCGTGATGCGCTCGCGGCGGACGAGGAGGCAGCTCTTCGCGACTTCGTCGTCGAAGGTCATCGTGAGGCGCGCGAAGACCATGTAGTCAGTCGCGAGGAACGCGCAGGGCTGAGGAGCGCAGCACACTTAATATTCGTGCATAATGGGCGAGGACAGGGGGAGACGCACAGAGAGGACGATTACCACGGCCATAATGACGTCGAGCGCAATCGAGTGCGGCGACCCCGCGAAGAGGAGCCGTATGGCGAAGCCCACAGCCATAGCTTCCGTGCGCGCGTCAAAAACCAAAAGACTACCCAAATAAAAAGCGGAACGCACACGTCATTCCTATGGTCAACACAAGCATGAACCGCGGCCGGCCGTGTCTGAAATAGACTGGCGGCGGTCAGTAAATATTTCGAGGGAGCACGGATGAGACTCACGGATCCACTGTACGAGCGCGGAGAAAGCATAGAGCCCAAGCCCAAGGTAGGCCGGCAGTCTTTTGGGCACGAATCCACCGCTAACAGACAGGAGTCAGTTTGTCTGCGGCGAGCAGTGGGAGGATCGTACAGAGGCGGGTCCGAGTCCGCGTCATCAGCCAGGGCCGACGCGAGGACCGCGAACAATATGAGGGAGCGAAGGATAGAACGGGCCATGGTTTGTGTGCTGCATTCATCGGGGGCCGCACGTATTTACCTGCACTGGCATAACCCCATAAGGGAAAACCCGCGAGGAGGGCGTGAACTTCCTTTATTTTATTATCGAGGCGGTTGACATATTGAGAAGACGGCGCAGTAGGGCGCAGTAAAAGAGCGCTGCGGACAAGAAATGAAGGATAGCTCGTGTTTAGACGTGGTAGCGATTTGAAGAGGTTTGGCGGAGCTGGGTTCAAAGAAGTCGAAGAAATGTTGAGACTGAGTCAGTCTGCCCTGCGTTAACTTCAACGCAAACCGGTAGTTGGCGGATTCAAAGCAGCAAGAAAAGACAGATGTGAGCTGGGTTCCGGGCGGGCCAGCTACAATTCCGGACTGTTGTGGTTGCAGCGCAACGAGCACCGCCACGGATCAGCGGTCCGGCGCTTCACCCATAGCAGTTCGACGTGTCTCTCAACATCAGGCAACACAACTTTGGAGAAATTCTGCTGGGGATGGCACATTATGGAATATTAATATTGAGGGTCGATAGTATTACTCTCTAATAAGCAGTGGTATGAAATCTGTAAAAGAGCTACTTAATTCGTTGCTCCTCGCGAGTTCTACGCAGTCGCATGACTACGGTTAGGCCGTAAGTCAGTGGAGTTGCGCTGTCGATACTAGATTTGTACTAAATATCCTGTTATAGTTCCGGCAAGTTCCATTCCTCGGGCTTCACCTCGAGCATGCGTCATCTCCAGCAATTCAAACAGTCCCAGATTATAGGACTCTCATACGCGTGAATCAGAGTCCCTCGGGCTTGGGGCCGGACCACCAAGGGCGAATTGATATTTCACAGTGTATCCCTGTTTGGCTTCCTCCACCAGTCGCGTTGAGATCACGTGTACATCGGTGGATCCTTTCTCCACATCAATATTGAAGGGCCTAGACAGCCTGGCAGGTTAAAACTGACACACAACACAATAGTTTTAATAACATGTTAGCAGGAGAACTTGAAACCGGACGTTCCTTCACGATTCCCGCGGATTTAAAGCTTTGAACTGAAGTTCTATTTGCCAAGCTGGCTATGATGGCTATGCGACAGTTCATTGGACAACTGGTATAGGTACAGAGTAGGGGTTTATTGGTATAATTTGTATGGGATACTTTGTGGTTGAGCTGGGGTATGCAAAGCCGAACGGGGTATCTATGGATTACTTCGAATTTTGTTGTCGTTTTTTTAGAACTCGAACGACTGTCCGATGGCTTTTTCCGTGACCTCCCAAAGCCGGGAAGCGTTCGCCTGAGCGTCAATTAGCCATGGCGTCGAAATTTTACAGCGAGTCGATGGGCACACTCACCAGATTAGATGAATGCGGTGCAACCGAGTCGTTCGCGACTTGGCAGTCGTCTAGATAGGCTCCCGGTTTATCTGATGGCAGTACTGTTGAGAAACGAGGGGCAGATAATATGTAATTGTATCACGAACCTGAGAGGCTGGGGTCGATCGCCGCTACGATGGTACTGAAAACAGGATTAGTTTCCCGAGCATTATAAGTTGCGACGAATTTTACGTTGCAGCACCCTCGGGGATAGTTTTCCAAGTGTAGATTGTCGAGTCGGGGCGTCCCTCGGCATCTAGGACACCTAGAAATGGACAGAATTATCGAGGGAAGGCGCCGCGAAAACGCTCAGAGCGCACCAGATCCCTCGAATGCTTCCGCGCTCTGCTCCTTCTGGAGCGCATTCGTGTAGACTACTTTGCCAGCATTTCAGGTTAGATCGGGAGCAGGAGGGAAGTCGAAATAGCACTGACATCCCGGATTCAGACTGTATGAATTGATCTTCCCGCGCGAGCGCCGGGAGAGTTCGATCGCCGTGAGGACGTTCGCGCTCTTGGTTTCCCTGTACGGCTCCAAGATCTTCTTGTACTTTGTCGGATCCGGCTGCGCGAATGTGTCGAAATCAACCCCGTTGCCGAAGCCGTGCGCGACGCTGGAGACGAAGACGACGCGGGGGGTGTAGGTGGCGGTCGCGGAGGCGAGAAGCTTCGGCACGAGGAGGTTCGTGAAGAGGAATGGCCCAATGTGCCCTGTCGCCATCTGGTTTTCGAAGTTGTCGACGGTCACTTTGAAGGAAGCGAGGGCCGCCGCAGCGTTGTTGATTAGCACCTGTAGGCCAGTTCAGCCACGCAGAATGAAAGGGAGATCGGGTGCCGTACATGGAGCGGTTCAGGGTATGCATTCACTTCTGCGGCTGCCACGCGGACGGCGGCCAGGGAGGAGAGATCTAGAGTGAGTTTCCGGATGTTCGCGGACGGGACGTCCTTCTTGATTGCCTCTTCAGAGAGCTGAAGCCTACAGAGAGAGAATCAGGTATAAAACCAACCACGGCGAGGTCCAAGTCGGATCCAGACAAACCTTCCAGAGTTGTACCCTGTAATAATAACGAGGTTCGCGTGCTTGGCGAGTACCCGTGCGGCCTCGAATCCAATGCCCTCGAGGGATGTCCCAGTGATCAAGACTATCGTACATGAGCGGGCTGCCGGACGAGCCACTGTTCGATTGACGCACCATTCTTCCCTCTGATATCGTTCGCAAAGAAGTCTGCTACCTCCTCCGCCGTCGTATGTTCTCCGAATGTGTTTGCTGACATAGTGGTGGGTGATTTCTGAGTCTGTCGTTGTTGCAGAAGGACTCTCGCCTTTATAACGAAATGACGATCGGAGAATCGTCGTGATTGGCCTGGAGGATAGTCAGCGTAGTATCTCTCCCTCGGAATGAACTCGGAACGACGCCAAGCCCTAAATATTTATTTTAGACCAAGGGGACTCGGGTGGTTTTCCACCTACTACAAACCGTGAATAGTCAGCAAGCCGAATGTCCACGCGTTGTATGGTGAGTCTTTCAGATATCGCGTCCTCCAGCCGGCAAGATCCCTCATGCCGCTCAGCGGCTCGTCGCCGACTCCAATTTTATCGACATTTGTAGCGCCAATTTTTGTAGGGTAGTCGGTGGATTCTGTCACTGACATACATTGAATATTTAGCACAGTGGGTATATTCAGCCTGAGTCAGGAGGTCTGACTGTGACAGATCGCCGAGGCGACGCGTCAGTGGCCCCTTCCGATGCCGTTGCAACGCACGTCCCAGTGAGCGCACGACAACTTCGTCCTGGCGCTGGTGTTGGTGATGCGAATTTCTCATACTCTGACATTGAGGCCTGGGCCTCTTCTTGAAAATGCCTTATAGAAAGTTTTAGTCCCTCCAAAAGTGCAACCATCATGTGATTTGAACCATGGGAATCTCGGATCACTCCGCGGCCAGAGGTTAAATGCACCCCAGTTCGAAAATGCGGCGGATATACCGACCAGGACAGTCTCCAATCTGGTGCGTGTCCCTTCTCAGTAAATTTATGACTGTTTAATCTTAAATTCTTAGTAGATATCCGCTTATATAGCTAATTCAACTCCGAGAAGAGTCTTCAGAGGGAAGCATCATTCAAGAGACCACTTTAAAATCCCACCACACATCTCCCAGGGAGATGAGGGAAAGAATGACATAACTGAAACTGATATTTGGAGAAATTTCGGGATCGCCGAGATTCCCGACCACAGAAGAGAACATGAGATCGCTCCGTTAAAATTTGAATGACTGTCCTACTATTTTCTCAGTGACCTCCCAAAGTCGAGAAGCGTTCACCTGGACGCGTAAATTCAGACCGTCAGAGTGCGAACATCGTGTCATTGTACAGACTCACAGGATCAGACGAGTGCGGTGCAATTTTACCGTTTGCTTCTTTGCAGTCATCCAAATATGAGCCTGGTTTATCTAATGCGCCAGTGATCAAGAAACCAGCGGCACGCTGTATATGACTGCACCACGAACCTGAGAGGCTGGCATCGAAGGCCGCTGCGACGGTGCTGACAGCAGGGTTAATACCACAGCAAGATATGACTTGAAAAGATTATTACGTTGCGGCCCCCTCAGGTATGGTTTTCCACGCGTATACTGAGAAGTCAGGGCGCCCATCAGCATCTAGGACACCTAAATATAGTTAACGGCGAAGGACAGCGCTGCGAAAACACTCGGCAACGCACGGTTCTCCGTGAAATCTTTGCGGCTCTCCTCCTTCTGGCTGATATTCGTGTAGATCACTTCGACAGCACGTCAGTCCGAGGATGAGAATGGGAGTCGATGTCGGACTGACGACCAGGATGCAGGCTGTACGCATTTATCTTCCCGCGCGACCGTTGCGAGAGCTCGATCGCCGTGAGGACATTCGCGCTCTTGGTCTCGTTGTACGCCTTGTAAATTGTGTCGTACTTCGCCGGGTCCGGCTTCCCCAAGGCGTCAAAATCCGGCCCGCTGTCAAATGCCTGCGCTGCGCTGGAGACGAAGACGACGCGGGGGGTATAGGTGGCAGTCGCAGAGGCGAGGAGCTTCGGCGCCAGCAGGTTTGTGAAGAGGAACGGCCCGATGTGCCCTGTCGCTATCTGCTGTTCTAGGTTGTCTGCGGTTAGTTTGAAGGGACCGATGGCGGCCGCTGCGTTGTTGATCAGTACCTGGGGATGAGTTTAGCCACGCAGCATAACCATAAAAGAGAGATGGGGCACCGTACGTGGATTGGTTCGGGGTATGTATTAACCTCCGCGGCTGCCACGCGGACGGCGGCCAGGGAGGAGAGATCTAGAGTCAGCTTGCGGATATTCGCTGTTGGTATTTCCTTCTTAATCGCGTCTTCAGAGAGCTTCAGCCTATAAACAGATTCATTTTTAAAATGAATCACAGCTTGATACCGACAGACCTTTTCGAGCTGTACCCAGTAATTATCACCAGGCTCGCGTACTTCGCGAGTACCCGTGCGGTCTCGAATCCAATCCCCCCGAGGGATGTCCCAGTGACCAAAACTATCGTGCATTAGGGCCGCCATCGGATGAGCTATGCATTCGATTGACGCACCATTCTTGCCTTTGATCTCGTTCGCAAAGACTTCCGATACCTCCGCCGCCGTCGTATGAAACCCGAATGTGTTTGCGGACATGGTCGTGGGGGATTTCTGCAGAAGGTCACCCACCTTTATATTACAATCCACATTTTGAATTAATCATCGCCGAATCTTCGGGGCATGCGTATTAAACGGCGAATATCATTCTCGAAGTCTCACAATAGAACTGAGACGACTTGAAGTAGCCTTCCACGAGTCAGAGTTACAGCTCTGGGAGCTTTAAACGGAATTCGGAATGTGCAGCGGCCGCATCGACACACTTCGCCGCGTCTCCCACGGCCGCAACCTATCTCTATTGTCACTTCGCCTTCCCTTTCGCTCAGATATATACGTATGTATTTATGTGTCCCATTTCTCCAAATGCTGCATGTTTGCAAAGGTTTTCCGCTGAATATCAATGTCCCACGTGACGTTGGTTGAAACGTTCATTCGAACTTAACAGGCGGGGACGAACCACTGGGGAAAATCGAATCCAGTGGCGCAAAAAAATCCCAGACGATGCCCAGGGTTAATGGTGACTGTAGTCTTACCAGGCAGATCTACTAGCGCAAGGCACAAGCTAGAGTAGTTGTACCAGGATGGAACCATTGTGCTAAAACTCAAACGACTGCCCAATGACCTTCTCCGTCACCTCCCAAAGTCGCGAAGCGTTCGCCTGGGGTCGTTAAATCAGCCATGGCGTGGGCACTGAGCTGATGGGCACTCTCACCGGATTAGATGAATGCGGCGCAACTTTGTCGTTCGCGACTTGACAGTCGTCTAAATACGCTCCAGGCTTATCTGAAGATAAAGCTGCAATTATGCGGAGAGTTATATTGTGTGCGGCTGGATCACGAACCGGAGAGGCTGGGATCGAACGCCGCTGCGACAGTGCTGAAAACAGGATGAGCATCGCGAGTAAAAGGCTGAAGGGGGCGATTATTACGTTGCAGCACCCTCGGGTATGGTTTTCCAGGCGAAAACCGTCGAGTCGGGGTTCCCGTCAGCATCTAGGACACCTGCACATGCGTAGGGTGAGCGAAGGGGGCGCCGTGGGACCACTCGTCAGCTTACCATGCGCCTGGAACCCCTCGCGGCTCGAATCCTTCTGGGTGATGTTCGTGAAGATCACTGCGCGAGTGCGTCAGTCCAGGGATACGTATCATATGCTGATGGCGGGGCGCGCACATCCGGGGTTCAGACTGTACGCGTTTATCCTCCCGCGCGAGCGCCGCGAGAGTTCGATCGCCGTGAGGACGTTCGCGCTCTTAATCTCGTAGTACGGCTTGAAGATCGTGTCGTACTTTGTCGGGTCCGGCTGCGCGAATGTGTCGAAATCAACCCCATTGCCGAAGCCGTGCGCGACGCTGGAGACGAAGATGACGCGGGGGGTGTAGGTGGCGGTCGCGGAGGCGAGGAGCTTCGGCACGAGGAGGTTCGTGAAGAGGAATGGCCCGATGTGCCCCGTCGCCATCTGGTTTTCGAGGTTGTCTACGGTCACTTTGAAGGGGGCGATAGCCGCCGCGGCGTTGTTGATCAATACCTGGTGAAGAGTTATTTCAACCATGGAACGGAGATAGGGCACTGTACGTGAAGCGGCTCGGGGTACGCATTAACTTCCGCGGCTGCCACGCGGACGGCGGCCAATGAGGATAGATCCAGAGTGAGTTTCCGGATGTTCGACGAAGGTATTTCCTTCTTAATTGCATCCTCAGAGAGCTGCAACCTATTGACAGAATTAATTATCAAATAACCACAGCAAGGTCCAAGGCGAATCCAGACAAACCTTTCCGAGTTGTACCCAGTAATAATCACGAGGTTCGCGTATTTTGCGAGTACCCGTGCGGTCTCGAATCCGATGCCCTCGAGGGATGTTCCAGTGATCAAAACTATTTATTGAAGGGTAAGAAGGATCAAGTTGGACAGTTCTCCATTTGACGCACCATTCTTGCCTTTGATCTCGCTCGCAAAGACGTCCGATACCTCCTCCGCCGTCGTATGAAACCCGAATGTGTTTGTGGACATTGTAGTGCGTGATTTCTGTGGTGGTTCCACCTGGTCCTTTATAGTGAAATCAGGAACCGCATTTTGGATTATTCATCGTAGAAGCGCTGAATAATCGTAAAAGGCGTAATAAGCGATTGCCGAAGTTCCGGAGTAGAACTGAGGCGACCACGATCGCTGGTAGTAGCCTTCCAAGACTCGTTCCTAGCCAAGAGTTCAACGTCTACGAAGTTTAATCTTGGGTCGCGAGCTTGAGATGCCAGGAATAGAACCTCTAGTTTCCTTTCGAAGGGCTGTATTTGCCTGAGGAATAAACGAGATAGGATTGAGATAGGATCTTTCTTTTGCTCGCTCATCGCTGTTGATGACAAGGGCAGGCGTGACAGTGACGTTTGCATTCTCACGTTCTCATCCAAACTGACTAATGTGACCGTCACCCTTCCGCATTGGGGGCACAGGCAAATCAGGAGGCAGTGACGTTTGCATTCACACATTGTCATCCAAACTGACTAAGGTGACCGTCACCCTTCCGTATTGGAGGCCCAGATAAACCAGTCGAGCAAATTGGAGCAGAACAAGGACGAAACGAAATGTTGAGCCTGGCCAGTCATCAGGATTGCTGAGTATGACGTCTACTATGAAGTGTTCTATAGACATACTGTACATAGACACATATAGACGATATAGCAACCTGTCTATAGTGTCTAATAGTGTCTATAGTGTCTATAGGGTCTATGTGAGTCTATATAGCAGCTCATAGTAATTTGGAGTTTTCCTGATGCATGCCCTGGCGTCCCTCGCAATTTACTAGAGGACGGACACCAAAATCTCGGGTCCAACCCGGATCCATCGGACAGTTGTAAGAAAATTTCGCTTTCATGCCGTTGGATGCAGTTTTTCACCTTTAATCACCCACCTTCATATTAAAATCCGCATTTTGAATTCACCATCGCCATTTTTTGAATTAATCATCTCCGAATCATCAGGGGATGCTTAGTAAATATCATTCTCGAAACCTCGGACGTAATAGAACTGAGGCGACGTTTGGACGACATGGTAGGACCCTTCCAGGAGCCAGAGTTGCAGCTCTGGGAGCTTCAAACGTAATTATGAGTGTGCAGCGGCCGCATTGCCACAGTTGACCGCGTCCCCCACGGGCGCAACCTATCTCTATTGTTACTTTCGTCTGCCCTTTCGCTCAGATACGTACGTATGTATTTATGTGTCCCATTCCTCGGAGTCCAATGCTGCATGTTTGCAAAGGTCTTCCGCTGAATATCAATGTCCCACGTGACGTTGGTTGAAACGTTCTTTCTGACTTAACAGGCGGGGACGAACCACTGGAGAAAATCGAATGCAGTGGCGCAAATGAATCCTAGACGATACCAGGTTTAGTCTTACCAGGCAGATCTACCAACGTAAGGCACAAGCTAGATTAAGTGTACTAGCTGCGCGGATGAGACTATTCAGCTAGAACTCGAACGACTGTCCAATAACTTTCTCCGTCACCTCCCAAAGGCGCGAAGCGTTTGCCTGGGCGCGCGGCATTTAGTCCTAGGGCCCACATCGACGATCGTCTGACAGACTCACCAGATCAGATGAGTGCGGCGCGACTTTGTCGTTTGCGACTTGACAGTCGTCTAAATACGCTCCCGGCTTATCTGAATATAGAGCTGCAATTAAGCAGGGAAGGATGTTGTGTGCTATATCACGAACCGGAGAGGCTGGGGTCGAATGCCGCTGTGACGGTGCTTAAACAGGATGAGCATCGCGAGTAAAAGGTTCAAGGGGGCGATTATTACGTTGCAGCACCCTCGGGTATGGTTTTCCAGGTGAAGACGGTGGAGTCGGGGTTTCCGTCAGCATCTAGGACACCTGGACATACATGCATATGGTGAGCAAGGGCGCCGTGGGACCACTCGTCAGCTTACCAAGCCCCTGGAACGCCTCGCGACTCTCCTCGTTCCGGTGGATATTCGTAAAGACCGCTGAGCGCGTACGTCAGTCCAGGGCTGCACATTACGTGTAGACGGCGGGGCGCGCACTTCCCGGATTCAGACTGTATGAATTGATCTTCCCGCGCGAGCGCCGCGAGAGTTCGATCGCCGTGAGGACGTTCGCGCTCTTGGTCTCGTAGTACGGCGTGAAGATCGTGTCGTACTTTGTCTTGTCGGGTCCGGCTGCGCGAATGTGTCGAAATCAACCCCGTTGCCGAAGCCGTGCGCGACGCTGGAGACAAAGATGACGCGGGGGGTGTAGGTGGCGGTCGCGGAGGCGAGGAGCTTCGACACGAGGAGGTTCGTGAAGAGGAACGGCCCGATATGCCCTGTCGCCATCTGGTTTTCGAGGTTGTCTACGGTCACTTTGAAGGGGACGATAGCCGCCGCGGCGTTGTTGATCAATACCTGGTGAAGAGTTATTTCAACCATGGAACGGAGATAGGGTGCTGTACGTGAAGCGGCTCGGGGTACGCATTAACTTCTGCGGCTGCCACGCGGACGGCGGCCAATGAGGATAGATCCAGAGTGAGTTTACGGATGTTCGACGAAGGTATTTCCTTCTTAATTGCATCCTCAGAGAGCTGCAACCTATTGACAGAATTAATTATCAAATAACCACAGCAAGGTCCAAGGCGAATCCAGACAAACCTTCCCGAGTTGTACCCAGTAATAATCACCAGGTTCGCGTACTTGGCGAGTATTCGTGCGGTCTCGAATCCGATGCCCTCGAGGGATGTTCCAGTGATCAGAACTACTAGAGGGTAAGAAGGATGTTGCACGGCTCTCCATTTTGACGCACCATTCTTGCCTTTGATCTCGCTCGCAAAGACGTTCGATACCTCTGCTGCCGTCGTATGAAACCCGAATGTGTTAGACATGGTGGTAGGTGATTTCCGTTGTAGTTCCGACGTCCACCCACCTTTATAGCGAAATCAGGAACCGCATTTTGGATCATTCATCGCAGAAGTGCTGAATCATCGTGGAGAGTGTAGTAAGCTTGCCGAAGTTTCGGAGCAGAACTGAGGCGACCACGATCGCTCGTAGGAACCTTCCAGGAGCCAGAGTTGTTGAAGTCCTGCGAGCCTTCTTCTTCTTGGCACAAGCTTTGGACTGCTGGTATGGACTTCAAGTTGTTTTCTTTGACCGGGTGGATTTGCATAATGAAGATAAGCCGCGCTAAGTTAGGATTTCCCCCCGTCCTCCCATCGCTGTTGCTGACGAGTTGTGACTGTTACTATCCCTAGGAAGGTATGTGACTGTCACCCTTCCGCATTGGGCGTTAGGACGAGAAGGACTAGAGCAAGGCGAAACCGGGACGAGACTAAGATTGTATCCTAGAGTCCTCCATAATTCACTGTACGTGAGACAACAAATTCTAGGATCTTCCAGATATGAATTGAAAGCACTAGGTACTTCAAACAAACTCACTTCAAACTCACTTTCTTGTTGCATTCTTCCCTTCAAGTAAGCACCGACAAGATGCAGGACTGAAATGCATTTGACTTGAACTTGAAAGCTTGAGCAGTGCCTCACAGAAGACGATTTAACAAAAAACGTGACCACGACGCGTGCGCTGTTGAAGGTAAACAGAGGCATATATGTCGCGGAACTGAAGTGTTCTGTTTTTGATGTACACAGCTGAGGTTTAACACAGGTCGTAAGAGGAGCAGTACAGAATGAGGACAAATAATAATACACTGCGTGCTGTAGTGAGTCTATGCTGTGGGGATTGGTGGAGAGAGCGAAGCCTACTAGTAATATGCATTGCGCCGTGATTCGAGCTGAAGAGAATGAGATATGAAAGAGATCCAAAAGTCCAGATAAATACAGTTAGTACTGTGTGGCACATCAGCACAGGCGGCTCGACAGGAGAAGCGAACGCACACTTCATCATTCCAATCCATCAGTGGTCGTTCATAGTCTTGATCTCCCACATCCCATTCCGGCGCGCGAGTCCCACAAACACGACCTCCGCCCCGAGAAAGTCCACACGCTTCACGCCCTTGAGCATTTCCTCCCTCGCGTGCTCCTTCCCGTCCATCTGGCACCGCTCCTTGAACGCGCGCGTCAGCCCGTCCCGGTCGCGCTTGCCGAGCTCCTCGTTCCAGAAGTCGCGCCCCGCAATCTGGAGGTTCAGCTCATCGTACAGCGCGCGGAGGACGTCATACAGCGTGATGCCCTGCTGGCGCCGCACGTCGACGTACCACGGCAGGCGCGGGTGCACGAGGCGCATGCGCGTCGCGGCGGGCGTCACCGCGGGCTGCGCCATCTCGCGCGCGTGCTGGGGGCGGAAGGCGCCGAAGAAGGACGTCTCCTCGGGCGCCTTCCGCATGTCGTACGCGATCCGCGGGGCGCTCGGGTTAAATGTCAGGACGCGACACAGGTCGCGCTTTTTCGTGTCGGCGAATTCTGGGGTGGCTGTCAGATGGGGATAGCGCAGCCGACGAGAAGGGAAGGTACGTACCGCCTGTACCGCCTGTATCTGCCTTCTTGCCGACGCGGAAGAAGGAGGAGAACGAGAGGTCAGCGCCGAGGCCCGTCCGCGGCGAGTACCCATCCCGCCAGTCGTCGGGCCGCTGCGAAAGGTGGTTTTCGTCGAATGCATGGCCGGTCCCGCCCCAGCCCTGCAGCTGCCCGCGCCCAAGAGAATTTGCGCGCTTCTTTTTCTTTTTGGGCGACGCCTCCCCAAATGAGTGTACCCGAGCCAAAGCTAAGTCGTCTTGCGCCCACGACGGCCGTTGTTCTTGGGGCCACCCCGCCCGTGGGTCTTGAGGCCAGCCTGCCCGCGGGTCTTGTGGCCAACCTGCTCGTGGATCGTGTCCCTGTGCCCGCGGGTCTTGCGGCCAACCTGCCCGTGGATCGTGTCCCTGAGCCTGAGCCTGGCGCGCCCACTGTTGTCTTGTCCACCGCTCCACAGCCTCCTCCTCCTCGCGCGCCACGAGCGCCTCCTCCGCGTCGTAGTCGAAGAACTCCTCCCCCTCCTCCAGCTCCTCCTCAGGCATGCCTCTGTGCATACCTCCCTGGTGCATGCGCTGCATCCCCCCAGCTGCTGCCCCAGGCCCGAACCACGACGTACTCATGATGGGCTGCGCGGACGCCGATTCAGGTGGCGCCGCCGTCGCGCTAAAGCCGTGCGAGAGGCTCGCCGGCGCGGATTGTGGCGGGGGCTCGAAGCGGTCCCACGGTGTCCTCTCGCCGCCCCAGGGCGATGCTGATGCGATCCCCTGCGGTGCGGGCCCCCAGCCCTGGCGCGGCATCTGGGGAAGCCACGAGGCCTGTTGTTGCTGCTGCTGCTGCTGCTGTTGTTGCGGCCACGGCGATTGCCCGGGTGTGTTCGCCCAGGAGGCGCCGGGGGTATTGGCCCACCCCGAGGCGGGAGTGTTGGCCCACGACGCGCCCCCGCCCACGTGTGCCCAGGGTGTCCCTTGCCCGGCTGCCGCACCTCCAAACCAGTTGGCCGGAGCCCTGGCGGGAAACCTTGTGTATCAGACGTATTTAAAAGGGAATTATTTACTCACTGTTGTCGCTGCTGGTGTCCAGGGAACGCTCCGTGTATATCTGGCTGCCCGCCCATGACTGCACCGGGGGGAGGGGGAATCATGCCAGTACTGTCCATGAGCTGCGGCATGTCGTTCCACATCGTCGATATGCTGCTGGGCGATGTGGGGCGATAAGAGACGTAGAGAACAAAAAGGAATGGGAATGAGAACAGAAGACTCCCCACAACGAGTTAAGACAAAGAAGATGCTCGTCGGACTTTGGCAGCCTGGCGGCCAGCAGAGCCGAAAGCGATGCGAAATGATGATTGATGAGTCAGGTGACTGGGCGCCTATTTGTCGCGTCGGTCTCTTTCGCTCCTGGACTGTGTATTGGGGAGGGTTGGATGGTGAAAAAATATGGGGAGTTATGCAGAAGGAGGAGATGTATTTTGGAGGTTCGGGTTTCCGTTGGCGATCGTCCACCGTCGTGGTATAATTCGAAAGAGGTAAATTCGCTTGAACTGTGGAACACAGCCTTGAACATAGATAGACCGGTAGTCGCACGCACAGCGAACGAAGCCAGGAATTGTCAGGATGAGTAAAGGAGGGTCGAATCACGGCGTGAAGATCCCGGCCTTTGATCTTACACGACTGATAATACGGCGAAAACACCGTGCCGGGACCTGGAAACGAGTCAGGACTGTGCTACGTGATAGCCGGGAATATGGACTGAATGACTGAAACAGGCGCGTTAGATGTCCTGAAACGGATGTGGAAGACGCATAGAATAGGTGGAGGGCAGCTGCCATGGCCACAAGACAGGCAGGCGCCTCACTTCCGAAAATGGCGCTGCATATAGCCTGAAGGGGTCAGCAACAGCTTCCTAAGAAGCCGGTAAGCGCTAAATCGTGGGAGTCCTTTGCCAGGCCGCTTTCGCGAGGTGGCCACAGGGTTGGTTTATTGTTGATATCAGCGCGGGACCAAAAAACGGGGGGTAGAGTTACCTACTCGCCAACTAGCAAATGAAGCATGGACAGGGACATGACATTACCCAACATGGATCAGTACATGGCATTACCCAGTGTGTTCCGGTATATGCGCAGCCGAAACAAATTAGCATGCCGGTGGAGTCGTAGTATAGCAGTGGAGACATGTGCCAACGGTGCTTGTCGCGGCTGAATGAGTCCAATCTTGCCAAACCAGGAAGTCGTCAATTTTTTCAGTGGGAAAGGGGTCAAGACAGCAATCATCCTAGAGGAACAAGTACAGCAGATGAGACCCACGCTTCGCGCCACACTGCCGAATTTTTATGGGAAAGGCAATCGAGCTCCCGGGTCGATTGAGCTCTGACGGCTTTTTCCTTCTATTCACCGTTCATTGGGGATTCACAGCCATTCCCATGCTGGTCCTCGGAGGCACCTTGCGGGAGCACATGGAGAAAGGAGGAAAGGAGGATTTCAAACTCCGCGATTCGATCACGTGTTCATGACGCGTATGTGGCGGTGTGGTGGTGTTCATCCCTTGATGTACGTTCAACCCCGAAACGACAATAGATGATGGCATCTACGGTAGCTGTAGTCCAGGACAGTCGGAATCTGATTTACCTTGAACCGGCTGGGCTGGGCCGGCAGTCTTTCAACTAAAAACAGAAGCGCGGTGCTTTGAAGCATCGGTTTAGGTCTAGGAGTCATACTAGGAGAGAACTGAGAGCAGCTCGGTGGCTGTTTCCAGCCCATGAAAATTACCTTTTCGTTCCCTTCGCATAATTTTAGACCTCGTCACAAGTCTGCCGAGGAACTCCCAGTTCTACCGAGCTTTTCCCACCAGTTGTATAAAGTCTGTCCTGTTAGCGCGCCACGCGGAACAAATCCATCATGACCAAGCTCAGCGCGCTTCAATTGCTGTCTATAGCAAGCTTCATTACATCTGCGGCGAGTACGGCGATCATCTACGATGGCCGCGTTCCGTATTCAATGAAAACCGCCGCTCTGGACACTTCCACGGGCCCATTCTTGACGTACTTCCAACCTTGTTTTCTATGACACTTGGGTGCTGAACTCAAGAATTTACAGTGCCGTCAAGGGTCAGAATGAAAGCGCGTCCTATGTATGTCATCCTCTCGAACACCCCATATCCATATCCGCATAATAACTTCTCGGCATCTCTAGTACTCCACCCTGCTTGGTCATTCAGCCCTCCCCACACCTCTTTGGAACGCCCTGGGCATAATCCCAACCGAGCAAGTGATCTCGATTAGGATAGACAACAGTTCGGTATTTGTCCCAGGGGGCGGGCCGCCCCAATACGGGTTCCGGCGCACCGAGTTTATCGCGCAGAAAGACGGAAACGCGACGGCGCTCGACGCGAAGATGGAAACCGGAGTGTCGATTTTCCACTTTTCGATCAAGGCGGACGTCCTGCGGCCCTTGAACTACAACCACGAATACCAGATTGTTTTCATTGAGCCGAGCGATGGATCACACGTTTTTGGTATTCAGCTAGGTGCGCGCTGCTCTACTTGCCTCTATGTATGACTCAAATGCCCGCGATCAGGCTCCCCCTTCACCGACCCAACGGGTCAGCTGCCCGCTCCAAACGCCCATTCGTTCAAGGTGCTGGATCATGCGCTGAACGTCCTGTTCACAACGCCATTCGTGCCCCTCGTTTGGCACAACTTTGCCATCACCGTCGACTGGGACAACCGCACGCTGAAGGTGTCGTATTCACCAGACGGGCTCCCGCTCAAAACCGTAACGCCCACTCTCTCGAACCCAACCGCAACTGCCGGTGCCCTCGGAGACTTTCACTTCGGCGTGCTGAAGGTGAGTTGGGTGTATTTACGGATTCCGTTAATGGTCTCTGATTTGGGATTAATGGGTGGATAGCTTCCGCTCGTTAATCCGAACGACTCCGCAGTGGACCAGAGCGATGTGGTTCATCATGGGATTCAAGAAGGCACTACCGAAGGATTATTTTACTCCGGTGTCTATGTCGAAAGACAGGTGTAGGCTACTGATCCTGCACCATAAAATGGAACTAGAAATAGTCATTTGCTTGTCGGAAAATTGCCATGCGTGGTCCCAAGACAATTGTTTGACACGATGACCATATATTGCAGAGAAATCAGTATACAAATTTACACCGTACGTTCAGGCGTCTGGAACTGGGATAGGTTTCTCGGCCATCGCAGCCAAGCGGAAGATGTGGCGAGGTTGTGCCCCACGTTCATCATCAACGTAGTCGACGACAGCGGTGTCTGTGGACTCGAACTATAAGCGAACCCAAGGACAACTCGGATGCGACACAAGAACTCACGGATAGTCGAACGGTTGTCAAACATCACGATTGTTCGGGGGCTCCAGTGAACGCGTGCCTGAATGTCGTGGGATCCACTCAAGTGTTGAAGCAGGAAATCGGAGGTCGCCTTCCATTCAACGTCTTTTAATCCAACAGCACCCGTAATGAATTCCCCGTTGATGAAGATGCAGCGCTCCCCAGTGATTGGATGCACACGAACCAAAGGGTGAATTGACGTAATGGGGTCTTTGCGCACCAGACCACCAGCGAAACGCGTGTGGTTGATCATGTTAGCAGACGAGTGTCTGACTTTAATTGCATCAAGGAACTTCTGCATCGCAGGTGAAAGACGTCTGTCAATGTCGGAAATGATTGAGGGGTAACAAAATGTTGAAATTTGTTGAACTCACTTGTACGCCTCATCGGTCGCTGCAAACACGGTATCACCTCCAACCTTTGGTCCATCTAAGAGTCCCAGCATGACATAGCCAGGAGGCTGCATCTCGTAACTGACATCCTGGTGCCAGAGACATGACGTCGTCTTCTGGGCGAAAAAAGCGTCGAGCTCCGGTTTGTTGCCGTCACGGTGGATAATATGGAAACCCGGGTATCCTTAAGAAACACTCAGTGAACGCCTTGTTATGCCAGTACAAAATATCACAGACCGGGGATACTTCCGGACACAGGCTGGTAGTTGCGTTTCCCGAAGTAATCCATGAACTTCTGCTGATACTCCGGGCCAGCTTCGATGAAATCCTGGTCGGGGAACGCGACGATTTTGCGTTCCGAAATGAGAAGGGCGAGTTCATCCTTGGCTTGATCTGAGAGCTGGGTAAGCTGGACGTTTCGGAGGATTGTGCCCATTTTCGGGGAGATGTCGTTCATAACGGCGGTAGGAGTGAGGAGGTTGGGTTTCTCCTTATTTGCTCGGAGCGCGGGGTCGACGAATTCGAAGGGCGGAAGTTTGTTAAACCAGACTTTGTTCCACGTCGGGGTGTACTCTGCATGTTTTAGCATCGGCTTCTCGAGGCTGGCGTCGTGGTATGGGAGATTAATGTCGTAGGTGATCACAGGCTCCGCGAGCGCCGTTGTAGTAGCTATAGCAGACATCGACAGACGGGCCAGGATGCTGATTTAATTGTACACAAGTGGCTCACTCATATATACCCGTGTAGTATATGGAGAAGAGCGCAACGAAGAGCGGAAAGCCTTGACTAACGGGGCTTCTGGTCCTCCTCATCTGTCGGCGGGAATCACGACTGATCGAAAGGGGGTGCGGGCCGGTCAAGCCGGGATTTAGGGCTGGTAGGTCCCTTGGTAGGTCCCGCTGCCAGACCGAATAAATAATGGCCTCAAAATACTGGACCAACAACTGCCTCTGGTGTCATCTGGGACACCAAGTAAATGGTCCAGTACCTCTACTTCGGCCCAAATAATGTGTTTTGTGTCGGTCTTGGCACTTCGGCCAACATAAATGTGATCCGACTTGGTCTCAAACTCGGCTCCTTCGAATGAACCCTTCCTAAAGTATTTAAAACTGAGCCTTGAACCGTCATCTGTCGAGCACCTCAAATTCAAGCTGAACAAGAGCGGGCCTAGTTCAATCTGAAATGTCCGACTGAGTCGGAGTGAAAGAACTCATTTGAGAGCCAAGACCCCAACCAGAGTCTGCGAGAGGTGAGTTCGATTCTCTACAGGATGTTAGAGCACCAATAGAGCAGCCCGGCCACGATCTGATGGCGCACTTAGATGTTGCGGCCATCAAAGAGCGCCTCTTCATCAAGGAGGATATTGACAGCGACCTTCGCCGCATCGTCCGGAGGGCGAGAGATCTGGAACAACCCCGTCTGTCCCCGTCTGTCCCGCGCCAAGCTCTCACACGTATCCGTTTTGCACGGCGAAAGGGGGGGAGGGTATGTCTTGGACGACCAATGATGAAGTGCTCAGTGTCGCTTGGGCAACTAAGGAGAGCCAAGGGGGCGGTAAAGGTGGTAGGGCCGCAAATGTCGTGCGCGGCGGCAAAATATTTTCTGATCTTCTCCGACTCTGGGGCCAATGTCCACATCTCTCCTCATCGGTCCAACTTCATCACGCTCCTTTAAGGGATTCTAGGGCAGCTCCATCAACGCGAGGCGATACCAACCGACAAGTTCTGGCGAGAAAATGCGCTCGACGTGCCGAATGCATCCGTCCGCTTGCTATCCGTCGAGCTGACTCTTTGTCAAACGTATGGCTGCGGCGAGTTAGATGTTTCGACGGAAGGCCCCGACCGCGAGCTTGTCTAACGGACTGCACCAAGACTCAAGAGTGCACACTGCAGTAAGGCTCCAACCATTTCGTTTCCGTTTGTGAAAGTCCACAAGCCAAACGGAAACGGTGAAAATATGTTTAAAACCCGTTTAAACTGTTTATAAATGGCATGCTCAGGTAACATTCTTGCACCTCTGTGAATGGATTCACTGCAGTGCTTGGGGCCACTTGATGGCTTCCAGAGTCTCATATCTATCTCCAACATCAATGCTGGGGGTTGTTTAGGGCCTGAACATACAAGTTTAGTTTCGCCGAGATGCCCGGGGGCGGTCAGTTTGGAAATATCTCATCAATCGAGTATCCACGGTGAGAGTTGAACGTCTTGATGTTAGCTCAAGTGTTCAACCCTCTTGTCGTGCACCATAATTACAGCAGATGTTGGAAATTTTTGGTCACCAGGTGGTTTATCTCCACAACCATTTAAACTGTTTGTTTACTATCCGTTTATCATTTACGCAGGTCCATAAAATAAACGGAAATAGAAACGGTTTTATCCGTTTAAAACGTTTAAAAATGGAAATGGTTGGAGCCTTACACTGCAGGATTGCTGTAGGAAGGCAAAAGAGTTGCCGCGCCATCAGGGTCAGAAGTGACCTCGTTCTGTGATATCCTGTGCGTCCAAAAGTGCTCGTCCCCTTGAATTCGGCTTTCCTGCGCCAGGTAACCGTATTTGGCAGACAAGCTACAAATGTCACAGATTGATTCAGTGTCACGATCCAATCACACTTACAGTCTTTCCCCCTCATACAGAACAATTTTGTACTCAGAAGGACCTAGTGAACACGGCGAAGTTGCTCTATCATACTAAATAGGCCTCGTGAGTTTTCTTGGGGGTCTTTGGAAGTGTCTTCTAGGTTTTGATGGACCTTTCTCAGCTACCTCCCCTCCTATAATCACTTCATTATTTTGTGTATCCATATAAACAGCTCTGGACATCCGAAATGCGTGCGCTATCTAGTTTGGTGGGCCGGACGAAAAAGAACGAGGCTCTTGTGAGGAAGCCCCTGAGTCACATGGCTTCCCGGATCACAGAGCCGGATGTTCCGAACGTGCCGCTTGGCAGCGGTCGGCCTCCGCTGGCTCCTATCCGAATCTTTACCCGCGGATCAGGCCCTCTAATAAGGAATCTGGTTGGCCTCTCACCTACAAGAGTTCGGTTGAAGTTCTGTTGTACGCAAATTTACCCAGGTGTAACTTTCATCTCCAGAGTCCACGCAAGACTCGTATGTTACATACCATCTCTAGACCCTGGGAGCCTGCATAAGCACTATGCAGGCCGCGGGGACACGCTCGGCTAATTGCCTGCGATGTTCAGATTTAATTTTTCGACTCAATATTGATATCACCCAGTTGTTGACCCCAGGGTGTACCTCAGTTCAGAATGATCTCTTATCACGTCCATCAGTCTACCCTCTCGGGTACAGCAAAGGGATGGATGAGTCCAAAATCGGGGCATATTCTTGGCCGACGACCTGTAGAGTCATTGTGCGATATGTGCAGCTAGGCACTAACTTGAAGGAGAACATTTACACTGCTACAAATTTTTGAAAGGGTGGCTTGAGGAAATATTGTTGAAAACGGATAGCCGGATAGTACCCGTCGAACTCGCTTTAGACTGGAGTATGCAGTGTATCGAATGACGGTCCGAGGATACGGGAAAATGGATTGATTCGACTCTGACAACAGTGGAAGGAAGCAACAGAGAAAATCAGCCCATCAGCCCGCAACTCGAAGCTTTCAACCGGTCATTGGCGTGGATAAATGAAGGGTGGCTATAAGATACTCTGCGTTTGACCTGCTGGTGAAGATAAGACTTCCATACATTCAACCAGGGTGCTCAGGTGATTATATTAAATGGGATCAAACTCTAATTAGAGGGCCAAGCTGCAGTCTTTCGACGGTGTGTTCATTGTGAGCAGCTCGTCATACATTCATGGAGACTCGAGGTTAATGAAAGACGTGATACATATCGTGGCGACCACGGATCCAGTGTCCAGAACTTCTCGTTCACAGCTCACACGTACTGCCTCTTCCTGAAGAAGACCTTCGCAGTCGGATTCGGGGCTGTCCTCGAGCCGAAGTTGTTATCCGGGGGCCGTACACCTTCTACCTCTGCCTTGATATCGTAGTTGACGACCAGATGAGCAAGCATCGCTTTCAATTCGGTGGCAGCAAAGAACCTTCCCTAAAACGATTATCGATTGAGTGCATGTACACCACGAAGCACAAAATGAAAGAGGAGCTGATCCTTACGGGGCAAGCGTGTTTTCCCGTCCCGAATGCCAGATGGTCGACAGCGGTCGAGACCATCTGGCGCTTGAAGATGTCCTTGGTGGGATCGGCGTCGACCTTCTGCTCGGCGCGCTCTCGTGCGAAGCGGAACCCATCGAACGAGCCGGGGTTCTCGTAGTTCGCTAGCAGAAAATATTAGAAACGAGGAGCAAGCAGAGGAATGATGTAGACGAAGCGAATTACCTGGATCGTAGTGTGTCGGGCGCGCGGCGACATTCAGTAAGGAACCGTACGGCAGGACGGTGCCATCGGAGAATTGGAAACCGTCTTTCGCAACGACCTGGCGCGTCATGACCACTATTATTTATCCCCGTGTCAGCACGCCTGTGGGGACGGATGCTCGATCGGGTAAAATACTTACCAGGACCGATCCCAGTGAGGCGCTGCGACTCACGGAAGAAGCTATCGATCTTGACCATGTTGTTCAGCGCGGCCTTCGTCCAGCCCTCCTCTTTCACGACGCGTTCTACCTCCTCGCGCATGGGCAGGAAGTGTTCGGGGTGGACCGCGAGATCAAAGAGGGCGTGCGTGAATGCCTGCGGGAGATCAGATGCACGCCTGACGATGTATGTGCCATGCGGGGGAAGCTCACCATCGAAGACGTGTGGATAGCCGCCATGTTTGTCACCAGGATGCGCAGCGTGAGGGCTGGTGCTGTGCGCTCCTTTCCCTCGGCTTGCTCCAGGAGCCAGGAGATGAGATCGTTCTGGATGCAAGTTCAGTCATGGACATATGCCAGACAACGAAGCCAAATTACGGGCTTCCCGGGCCAGTCCGGACCTAGCTCCTTCTCCTTCGCCAATCTCTCTTCCAGGAGCGGGAACAAATATTTGAGAGCAGTCGCGAAACTCTTATCCTTGCTAGAAATGAAAGGACCGACGATTCTAACTATGGAGTTAGTTCCAGAAGAATGCGGAAAGTAGCACTTCCTCACGGGCGCAGGAATGGCGGCCACAAGGTTATACGCCCAGCACTGCGCATGACGTCGATGGTATACTTGACGTTGTTTTCCAGATACCCTTTATCCCTGCCTGCAGAGGGTATAAGTGGGATATCCCAGAGGAATAAAAATTAAACATACAGAGGGGGAGGCCTACGAACAGACGATTACTGACACGCGCTACGATCGCCATCATGGTAGGGAGCACGGGGAGGGCCTTCCATTCTGGATGGAAGTTGGATGTCAGGTAGGAGATGCGGTCTAAGACGATGTTACTTGCCAGATCCCTCCAACTGAAGAACCTCGTCAAAAGCGCACACGATCTCGTCCCTGACGTCCGGGAAACACCGATGCAGATTTCTGGTGAGACTGGTGCGGATCGTGCGTTGGTGGTACGGATTATCGGTGATGGCCCGCCCCAGGGTAAGCGTGGCTAGATAAAATCGATTCCTTGTTCGATTGTTCCGCACCACCGAGGGGAAACAGCTAACCTTGAATTCTCTGTTGAGGTTGAAAAACCGGAGATCAGCACGGCTAAAGCAGGACTCCTTGGTTTGTGTATACCTCTTCCACTCCTCCAGAGAAGGAGAGGATATGCTCCGGGGCGCTTCCGACTTCATTGACCAGCTTGGGCCCGCACACTATAAAGTCCCAATGGAGTAAACGCGCGACGCGAAATATTCCATTGGGGTATTGGTCGTAGCCTTGTTGGATGAGCTCCGAGGCATGCGCGAGGAACTTGTACCCATCGCGATAGCTGGCAAAGAAGCCGGAAGACCCGACCACAGGGATCGCGGCCACCTAAATAACCAGGTTCGGGAAATGTGCCATGGACGAAGTAAGAAACTTTCGCGCACCTTCGAGTCGTTGAATGCCTTGCGCAAGGTGGCAATTGTGACTAGCGCGAGCCCACCGTAGATCAGAAGCCTTGGGTCGTCCATGTAAGTGTACTGGGTCGCGATTATTTGAAGGATGGAACGAACGCCAGTCAGGCGAGGGGCGAAGTACACTCGCCACTACAACAAGCCCCACATTTGTATGGCAATCACGGAAAGAAGTATCGCGGCTATCGCCTAGACAGGCTTGAGACAAGCCGCCGGCAGTCGTACGCTTACGCCAGATGAATGTACTAAGCAACGTGAATGAGATCCGCAACGAATTGGTTCTTGCTCGAGTTTTTTGAGGGCGACCCTGGATTCTAACCCAACCATAGGACCTTTTTTTTGAGCCAGTTTCGAAGATGTTGGACCGTGTTTCAAGAGCAACAAGTGATCATGTGAGCGGGCCGATGACTCAAGGGGCATGGCACACGCACACGACATCATCGGACGGGCGATGCCCGAGGACTTAGAGTAATGCCCCGACCAAGTAGAGAGCCGAGGGCGTGGAAGGGAAGAAGCAGGGTCCGCAGTGCGGAAAACAACTTGAACATTGGTGTTGCATGAAATGCATGACGATTTGCCTGACTCCAGAGACTATTGCCTGCATCAGTAATAGCCTCCCGGCGGTATAGAAGTTAAACCGACCAACTTTGAACCCAGCGCTGCACTCGAAGGGTTACACTACTTACCAGAGGTTAACTGTTGACGTTGGAGGTTTCCGATGGGTAATTTCTCTCGAGATATTGATCCAACTCTACAGAGAACGTCTACCCAGACAGCATAATCCTATACTCCTGATCAAAAAATGAATCAAGTAATTGAATAAGGAACAACGCACTATTTACGTCCCCATAAATTAGGCTACCCACATTCTGGAACATAATTCAGTACATTGACAGGAACGCCCTGAGCGAAAGCGAACGGACGCACATGTCAAGAGCATCCCCCCGTCGTTCATCCACCCGTCCTCGAGTGGGAGGAACATATCGAGCACTGCGGGATCGAAGAATGTGGGCGCGGCCGACGTCGACGTGCCGATGCACCCGTCGAGCCGTGCGATCAACGCCGCTGCGCGCGGCGCAGAGAAGTCCAGCGAGTAGCCCATTAGCTTCAGCTCGTTCGCCACCCTGTTCGGGTGCCATCAGCACACCCACCTCAAAACCGAAGAAAGGGAAGAAGGAACGCAGACGCACGTCTCAAGGTCACTCGGGGCGGTGCCCTCCGCGCCGATGTCTTCCGCGCAGAACTCGGCCCACGCGTAGACGGTGCCCCAGTGCATGGGCGCGTAGTGCACCCTGGGGAGGTATCTGATCGCCCGCGCGAACTCGTGCGCACCACGCGCGGCTGCGGCGTGCGCCTGAGCGCGCAGAAGGCCCATGCGCTCCCGCGCGCGAGGGGTTTGCGCCTCCGTGGCGCGGCGCTCGAGCTCGCGATAGAACGGGAGGATGAGGGACGTGAAGCCGATGATGAGGCCGTACGCGCACGCGCGCGCCATGGAGTCGGTCGTTGCACGGTCGTGGAAGAAGGGTGAGACATCGGTCGTTCCGGAGATCGATGCGTCAACGCGGTCCAGCAGGAGCTCGACTATGGCGTGGAGCAGATCGAGCGAGGAGAGGTACTGGATCGCAGCGGCTTCTGAGAGCGGGTTGAGGCGCGCGTAGTCTAGGGCACCGAGATGAGCTCCGGACGTGGGTGAGGGCGTACACATACCGCCGTTGATTGTCTCATAGAGCTGGCGGGCGAGACAGCTAATGTGGAACATACCTGTATTCGCAGGTTACGATCGGACGGCTCAGTGGGTAAGAGACGTACACGGCTTCATGGATGACCATAACAACGCGGGCCCAGGTTTTTGAGCAGCTGCCTCGAGTGACGCGAGAAAAGCCTCCAGCGAGGGCGTTTCAGGGCCACAGAGAAGAAGTTGGTCGTGATGTGTGCTAGGAAGGCGCATAAAAAGTGGATAGTGACTGTTGAAACAAAAAGAACGAACAATAATATTGGTGACCTTGTTCTGGTCGACATGATCGCCTCGGCCATCTAATATTCGCAATCATTAGCCTAGGGCGGCGCGCGTAGATATCACATACGAGGAAGCCGGCCCAATGAGATGCATCCGATGCAGTGTAGGTTGAGGCCCGCCAGCCGGGGGCTAAGGCACGGATATGCGATATATACGCACTGGCCCACGGCCGCGAAACAGCCCCGGAAAAGTTGCCTGCAAGCTAAATCAGTGAGGGCCGGATCGAGGAGGGAGACATTATTACTTTGCTCGAGACAATCGAGCAAATAGCAAGCTGCCGCGTTCTCGTTGGACGGCTGGAAGGTGACTCCAATTTCCCAGGCGGCCTTGAGCGCCTGGCCGCGAAGGGCATGGTACGCGGCGGAGCGGCGCACACCGCACGCCAGGACATCCGATGTAGACGAGAAGAAAGACCAGTCGGTGAAGGACTGTGGGCGCGGTCCCGGTCCGAGCACGACTTCGTGGAAGGAGACGAGCGAGGAGAGGGCGACGAGGCACAGGGCGAGAACGCGCGATTGCGGAGGCAGGCGATCCAACTGAAACGAAACAGCGTGAACAGCCGACTTGATTGCGACGACTGCGAGGAGCGGGTGATTGTGTTGCGGGAGATATTTAAGACCTACAGCAGCCCGGCTGCTCAGTGCTAGTTTTTAGGACAACGGTACGACTGACACTCGAAGCAGTGGGCCACAAATTCAGGTGTGAGCTCTGAAAATTCACTGGAGCCGGAAACCGACCCAAAAGGCACTAGTGACGACGATGGATGCTGCGGTGTGACCGTTAAAGATGGCGGAGTCGGAGCAGGGGGAGGAGCTCCACCCTTACGGGGTCTCCCACGAGGAACAGGCGTGGTCGTACATCTGGATAGCTCTGAATACATGTCCACAAAGCCAGCAATACACCCGAACGTACACGGTTTCCTTCTCTACACAACGCGGACAAGGTGCGCCATTCGGCTGCGGATGACACAAAACGCGGCGGGCCTAACAGACGGAAATCGGTGTGAAACATGAATTGAGAAAAGAGCTATTGAACTAGCCTTGCACGGATCGCACGCTGGAGGTTTTTTGAGGCGCTTCTCGCGTACTCGCGGGGCAGACATGAGGGAGGAGAAACAAAACGGAAAGCAATTGACAGGTGCATCGCCACAGCACTGCCTCAGCACTGCCTCCCTTCAACTGGTCTCCACAATCAAAGCTTTTCGCCGAAAGTGATTCGATTTTTTCTATTTGGAAAAGAACGAAGGAACGAATATATATCCGTCTAAATTAGCGTTACATGTAATATGCTCGGGGACAGTAGTGACTCATAAGTGAAACTCTATATCTTGCAAAAAATCTAAACCTTCACTTCCTTCGCCCTATTGTTCTTCGGAACTCTACTTAACCAATAGAAAAGCATGGCGCCAATGACGTTGAAGCCAATGAACACCCATAGGATACCGAAATTCCTCCATCGCTGGTCATACTGGCAAACAACGTCAAGCTCGCCAACGCTTCGAGAACATGGCAAATACGCACGAAGATGTTGATCGCTCCCAAAAACACGTTTGTATCGGCGATGGGGCAGAACTCGCAGGCGCTTGTTGCATTGGGATTCAGGACCGAGCCACCCTCACGCTGAATGTATGGCGCGAAATATTGTGCGCAGGTCTGGACCCCTACGGGATCGACGACGAGGAGCTCGATGCTCGAGCAGTGTACTTCGGTATTGGCAACGCCGGTGGACAGCATGCCGCCTACGAGATAACTGAACGGCGAGACGCGGTACATCCAAATCTGAGCATCAAGCACCGCAATCAGTGACAATCCATGCAAAAGCCTGAAGTACTCGCCCACCACCCGAGCGTCTTCGGCGCCGCAAGGATACCACAGAACAAAAGGGTCAATGAAAATAGCAAATTGCCCACATTGCCGGCCGCCTCTGCAGTCTCCATCCCGGCTACAAGCATCTGACCGAACTGTTGAAAGAGCTGAGTTCGACGAGGGAAAAAAAGGAAGAGAACAAACAGTGCTGGTGAAGAGCATAAATTGGAGGATGAACAGGAACATCAGCGCTCCACGTTCCTTGACCTGATCGACGGCGATGGCGTTGCGATAAAGGCCGATGGGGTAATACCAAGAGACGAAGCTGACGACCGCCGCACCGATTTGCCAGGGAATTTCGACGAGGATTTGGGCCAAGAGAAACGCGACCCATGAATATGCCTTGGACGGACGTTCTCGAGCTTCGTACAAGGTCCGCTGCTCGACGAAAAGGGGCATGATTTGCTGGGTAAGATTGCCGAAAAGGATGAGCAGCATGAAGATGGAGAACTAGGACACCCGAAAGTTGATTAGATGTCGGGCGAGAGTCGGGGTTGAAACAACACACCAGCTGACTCTGCAGTCCCTGCAAGTCGTTGTGCGCTTTGTAGAATGTGAAGCCAATGAAGAGGGAGCAGAGCAGCACGAGGGCGAGCTTAGAATAGATGTACGATGGAGTGCGCCAGTACTGGAGCCAAACACGCTTGAAGCATTCCCACAACTGCGTCGAGAGGGGCATCGCGAACAGCTCATATCCGGCCGCCGATTCACCGCTGTCTTCTATCTGTGACAGCTCCGCGACCATCTGGTCGAACTCCGTCCGGATCTGCTCCCGCTCCTCGCTGGCCTTCCAGACCGCGGGCCAATCCCGGACGGATTTCGAGCCGCGGGCGGCACCGATAACTTCGAGCATCCATTCCGCCGGATTTGCATCCGGCGGGCACGGGTGTGCGCCGTATTTTTCGAAGTAGCCGGTGAGCACCTTGGAATTTTCACCGATATCGCCAAAGTACACCGTCTTTCCTCCTGGTGCCCTACAGAAAAGAGATCAGAGGTGACTTGGGTGCGGACCAGATAACATACAGGAAAAGCTGGATAGATGGTCAGAAGGGAACTCTTGGAGCAACATAATCGCACTCACCAATCGGTCAAACTCTTGCATGAGAATAGCGCTCGCTACAGTGGGCGTGCGTTCAGATAAAATCCAGAGACTGAAAATGTAAATACCAACGTTGATGGATGGTTGACAGGATAGCTTGCCCGTGGTTGGCGAGCTTGCGCATCAGCTGGCAGATCGACCACGCCGTCTGCGAGTCCAATCCTACGCACATTCAATGCCCCATGGCAGAATAAACGATATTGACTGCTCACCACTGGTGGGCTCATCGAAGAACACGAGAAGTTCCGGTTTTGCGACAAGCTCGACCGCGATCGTGAGGCGCTTCCGCTGCTCGACGTTCAGGCCCTCGCCGGGGACGCCGACGATGGCCTCGGCGTACGCCTCCATCTCGAGCAGGGCCAGCACCTCCTCTACGTACGCAAGCTTCTCCGCCCTGGGGACGGACTTGTGCTGGCGCAGCAGCGCGCTGAAGACGAGCGACTCGCGGACCGTCGCCGTCGCCAGGTGCAGGTCCTGCTGCTGCACGTACCCGGTCTTGCGCTGGAAGGACTGGTCCCGCTGGCGCCCGTTGACCAACATCTCCCCGGAAACGAACCCCATCGTCGTCCGCGTCGCCAGCACGTCCAGCAGTGTGGTTTTACCTTTACACATACACGATTAAACAATAAACAGGGGCCACGCTATGCGCACGCACCAGCACCCGAAACGCCCATGAGCGCGGTCAATGTCCCCGGCTTCACCCACCCGTCGACGTGGTCGAGCAGGCGCCGGTCCGTGCCATCCTTGAGCTTGATGTCGTAGCACACGTCCTTCCAAAGGAAGACCTTCTTCTGCGGGTGGATCTTGACGTCCTCGGGCCGCCTCGTGCCAGTGGGCGTCGACAGCGACTGCTCGTGCAGCGTGGCGGCCTCCTCGTCGTCCGCCGCGCGGGCGGGCGGCAGGTGCCCGCGCGTGAAGACCAGCACCTCGCCTTTCGACTTGAGCGCCGATATGTACTCCGTCGCGAGAAGGTGCGCGGAGCAGAAGAGGACCTGCGGGTATGCCAATGCTCACTTTAGTACGCTGAGCGGCGGGGGGGCGGCGACGCACCATGAGGCCGATGAGGATGCCAAAATTCCGCCAGAGATGGCTGTGCACGTAGCTGAAGGACGCCTCGACGTAGTCCGTGCCGAGAACAAAGTCCGCGCCGGCCTTGGAGCCGGTCGTGGCGCAGATCCTATTTACAGCGGAGACGTTCGCGTACGCCGGGCCAGTGGGCACGAATGTGCCGCACGGGTACGAGCGTCCCACAAACTCGTTCACCATAACTAACCGCGGGCCGTCAGACTTGCCTCTCTCCACAAAGAAAGGAAAAACGACGCACGGGCCTCGAACGCATACCCGACGGGGTTGATGTAGTTGATCCAGCGGAACCACACGACCATGTCGCGCACGGGCACCGTGAACCCTGTGTACATGACCAGCCCAAGAATGAAAACCGCCGCCGGCGTGAGCGCCTGCACGAGGGAGCGCGACGTCGACGCGATCGTGCGGAAGACCATCGACATGACGAGCGTGCAGGTCGTCGAAAAGAGATAGAAGACGAAGAACGCGCCGGGCTCGCGCCGGAGGTTGGTCATGAAGTAGATCGTGAGGTTGACCACTGCCAAGCAATAATGAGGCGAGCGGCCTGGGGGACTTATAGGTGTCGGGCTTACCAGTCGCCGTTAGCATTTTGGCGGGCAGATCACAGATCATCGAGGAGACGGCCTCCGCAAATCTTAAAGGGGTCAGTGCTCGCTCGAGACCACGACAGAGGACCGGCGCACGGATGATAGAGGGCGTAAGCGGTGTGCTTTTCAACGATAGGGCGTTGGCCGTACAGAGTAAAGATCTGGGATTGGCATTTATTTTGAGTACGATCGCATGCAGAAACGGAACGCGACGAACCTCGAGGGAACTAGCAAAAGCATTAATAAGAACAGCGTAGAACAGCAGGGCACCGCGGCTGAAAAAGCTCGTCGTGGTGTCCTCGAGGTTATAGAAGACGCTCGAGATGATTAGGGAGAAGAAGAAATTGCCGAGAACCTGTGGAATACATGTCAGGCGCGACACACCAACAATGAAGATGCGCGGAATACTCACAGTAGTGTAAAAGTTGGTCAGGTCGTTCCGGAGCCGCTGGAACCCGCGCTCCATGCATATCGCAATCTGCCGGCGTACAGAGATGGTGTACGGCGACTTTGCGCTTCTGCGCGGTGGTGAGTACGCCGAATGGCGCGTAAAAGCGAAGGGCATAATATAATGGCACACATGGACTTGGATTGCTGTAACTGCCGCGAGGACCTGAACTTGCTCAGAGCCTCCCCACCGAGCGGGTACTCCGCATTGTACGCCTCGATCTCCTTCAGCAGTATCTGGTACTCCGCGCTCTCCCGCCAGACGTTCGCGAACTCGTCGGCCGTGCGGGGCACCTGGTTCTCGAAGCCCTCCGCGATGATGCGCTCGGCGGGGTTGGTCAGGGACGTCAGAAAGTCGCCCGTCGTCTGGCGCGGCGCGCACACGAAGCCGCGGCGCGTCCAGAATTCCCGCGCGCGCTCGGTGGGGCCGAAGTATATCTGCCGGCCCTCGTACAAGACGATCGCCTTGTCGAACAGCTGGAAACGGCGGTCAGTAATGGGTCACCTTATCACCGATTCCAATACGAACATCATATGCGTTTTGCGAGGCCTGGGAAGAGGAGTTGGCGCTAGAACTGCGATGCAATATCAATGGCGAACCTGATAAATAGCGACCAGACAGGTCGCGCCGGTGACCTGCGTCGAGAGGCGCAGCGTCCTAATAAAGTCGAGGGCGGTGGCGCTATCGAGCCCGCGCGTGCTGTTGTCCCAGCACTGGAGTGGCGAGCCTGGACGCGATCAGACGCATGATATGAGAGGAGCGGCAAGGAAGACGCACCGCTCAGCGTCGTCTCCGCAATGCTCACGCGCTTGCGCTCACCCCCACTGACGCCCCGGACGAAGTCGTTGCCCACCTTAGTATTAAGGGTGTGCGTCAGCCCGAACATGGCCATGACGAGGTCGCGCAGATGCGCGGCGTACACGTCGCGCGGGACGCTGCCGATGCGGACGCGCGGGACGCGGGCCTTGGCGGCAAAGGCGAGCGTCTGGCCGACGGTCAGATGCGGGAAGTGCACGTCGGTCTCGGCGTTGTAGATGACCTCCCCGCGGAAATCCTGGTGCATGATCTCCTTGGGAATTCCCTGGTACTGGATGTCCGCCGTCGGGTCCACATGAAACCCTAATAATGTGATTGTCAACGTCAAGAGGCGAAGTTCGCCCGAAAGGTGGGGACTAACCATGTGTTTGGCCTGGAAACCCAGTCAGTGCATGTTCTTGCTACGAGTAAAATAAGGTTACTGACCGGCAATTGTCTTGAGGAATGTCGAGCAACCACTGATGATAATTTCAAGCCCAGGGAAGCGGTGCACGGCCCGCTATACTCACCTTCCGGGACGTCCAAGCACGATCAGCAACTCGCCTGATCTCACAATTCCATCGAAATCGCGCAAGATTTCTGCATCAAATGTAAGCCGCATTCTCAATTTGGGTGAAGAAAGAACACCGCACGGATTTTGCGTATCCCAGATCCCATGCCGAGCCACCCCTTAACGGTCGAAAACATGCCCAACCAGATGTTCCCGATGGTGGCCTGGTAATCCGTGGGCGACCCGAAGCCGTGGACGTTGAGGTTACGGAAGGTGACACCCGCCGTTCTCCTCTGCATACACGTTCAGTCGCTCGGCATAAATTTTAAAATTTAAATAAAGCGCACGGGAAAGTTTTCGGGATCGCGCGACACGATGTGCATAACGGACTTCAGCCACGCATTGATGTCGAACTTTTCCGACCGAGGATCAAGGGTCTCGTCGCCTCCCGTGTCCTCGAACGGGTTGATATGCTTCGAGTGGTAGGACATGCGGCTTGTGGACTGCGCTAGGGTGGGAAGGTGTGTGATGGACGTGGTTTCGGACTCCTCGCGGGATATTGACCGGGCCAACGCCTGGACCTGTTGCTCCTGCTCGTGGTCGAGGGCGATGATCTTTGGGGACCCATGCTGACGTTCCATGACGGGCGGGGGGGGGAGAGGAGGAGAGTTGGTGAACAGCGATGATATAATATACCTGATCCTCTTCGCTCTTCATTTGCTTTTCATCAATATTTTGACGACGGCCGTTGATGTACTTATCCGGATACAGCAGTATTGTGCTGAAAATGACGAAGACCTCACCCAGCAATGCCCTATACCTTTTCTCCTGCTCATGATGATCTTTGGCGACCCATTTTCACGTTGTGGCGTCGGTGGGGGATGGCAGGGTATATACGCTTTGCTTGTCCTTGATTGTCGAATCGGATCACTCGGCACTGGACCTACCTCTTTTTCCATCAATCTTTTAAAGACGGCCGTTGTACTGTCCGGGTAGCAGTCTTGTGACTGCCAGAATGGTGAAGAATTTATCCGCAGATTCCTTTAACTTGCTACTCACGGAAGAAGCTGGCCGAGGAATATTCTGTAACGGGGCGCTCGGTTTATATATCCATACGGCAACTCACTGACTGAGATTCATCTGAGGCTGCGGAATATGGCCCTCAAACTTCCGTACACGACTCCCGGCAAGTTGACGCCGATACGTGTTTTCGCCTTAGTCTTCAGCCGGCCGACGCCGCCAGTTGAAGCCAAGTTGAAGCCGATACGTGTTTTGGCTTTAGTATTGAGCGGGCCAGCGCCGCCTGATGATTAAGTTCAATTTCAATTCGGGGGCCGGTGGGACACCTGAAACATCATTGTTTCTTCTAACTAAAATCCTAACGCCGAAACTTCTTATCTCAACCACGGGAAACTACCTCCCTCTCATCTTGAGATGTTCGGAACCGGGGTTTTCAGTGATCAGAGCACCTGATCCGGAAAATCGAATTCGACGCGTGCTATCCGGACACTTCCTCCAACGTCATAACTGCGCTCCTGCTGCCGAAGGATCAAGAAGGAAGATTACATGCGTACAGTCTGCAACAAGATCCTTGACTGGATATAAAGAAGAAAACAATCAACCCCACCCCGCTCGTCGGAATTCCTCTGGGTACTTCAACGCAAAACATGGACAACTCACAGCTTGTCTACGGCGCACTCACCCAAATTGTAGCCACCTTCTTCCCCAAAGTACTGTACATCCCCAAGGTGTGCGCTGTGATGAAACTGCTACCGACAGTGCAATGCGATACTGTAGAGATGGTGGTGGTATATGGTCAAGAGGACTGGCTTGGATACGGAATAGGGGCCGAGTACATAGACGTAGTGATGGCTAATATGCTCTTTCCAACACTCCCCCTCATCGCCACGGCGAGTACGAGGCACGAAAAAAAATTGCGAGGTCACCACAATCAAAATGACTCCTCCCCCTGAAGTCAACACATCCTTCAAAATTGGGAAAAGGACCATGTAAATCGGGGTGTCGGTCGGAAGAATGTCGCGCGGAAAATAATAATGATGGTTCCAATTCGATGGTCGCGTTGCCGCTCCCAAGGAAATGTCGGCCGAAGATCTACTGTAAGGCAGCAGCGTGGGCGATAGAATCGAATGGGTCGGGTGGGCCGGGCAAAAAAAACGAGGCAGCACGGACGGTGGGAATTCGACGGATAGGGGGTTCAATGGCAAATTAATGTGGTCGATCGAATCTGTCGCCAACGTCGCAATGATAGTCTCCCGTAGTCAGACTCCACAATGCACAAAAAATTAAGATAGTCGGAATTTTTCAGTGGCAAGTGCTTGTATCGCAATGCGGAGCAACGGAGTAACGTCACGTTCGGGGTCAACGAGGGTCGATGGATGGCCGAAACATGAAGTGGTCCCAAAAATGTTCAAGGTGGAGGAAAGGTCGAAGCACGTCGATGTGCTCAAGGTCGATCAAGGTCGAAGCACAACAACGTGCTCATGGTCTGTCGGGTCTGTCGGGGTCGGTCTGTCAATTCTGTCGAGGTCTGTCGAGGGTCTTCTGTCGATGGTCATGGATGGGTCGCAACCGCAAGCCTGCCGGGTCGGGTCGAAAGTGGTCATCCTGCTAGGGGGTCGTCTCCCGCGAGGTCTCTCGATAGGCCGATGGTTCGATAGGTCGAGTCGGGGTTAAAATAAAATGGTAAAACGAGGGTCGAGTCGAGGTAGTCGTCGGTCGAGTCATGTCAAGTCGAAGATTTCGAGTCGAGGTGAGCCGAGTCGGAGGCGGTCAAAGGGTCGAAGTTCGAGTCAAAGTCAAGTCATAAAGAAATAGGAATATAGCACAGAGGGGTTTTAGACGCATGGGAGTCCTAACCTTTAGAGATGGTGGTATATGGTCAAGAGGACTGGCTTGGATACGGAATAGGGGCCGAGTACATAGACGTAGTGATGACTAATATTGCTCCTACTGTTTGAGAATCCAAGCGGAACGGTCCTCCGCGTCTTCAGGGTCGGAAAAGATATTAGGCATAGAATTAATCGCATAGTGCAGCCATAGCCAAGACCTAGCCGCCATAAGCTTCCCGAAACGTTGGCGACGGTCAATTCCTCATCGCATGACAGTCGGATGTGAATTCCCTGCATTTTTTGGGGGGGCACGGACCGACCGTACATATTTCAGATCAGGATGACGCGATATTGATTCGAGGCTTACTTGTGCCTATTTGCTTGTGTTCGATGTCGGGTCCATTCTTCCTATTTTCATGTGGGGGGGGGGGGGGGGGGGGGGGGGGGGGGGGGGGGGGGGGGGGGGTTGGGGGGGGGGGGGGGGGGGGGGGGGGTTTATTATACTCGCGAGGTCCACACATGAACAACGAGTCTACTGAAGACAAACATGTAGGAACATACGGTGGTTAGCCATACATAAACCTACAAGATGCCAACGGAGCACACAGAAATTCCAGGGGGTCGAGCACACAAGACACTGGCATTCTGTGGACTCCGGCCACTTGCACGGCGGGACCACCGGATATAAAACCCTTTGGGACCTGGTCAGAGTTCCCCTCCCAGGTGTAAATCCCCGGTGTCCACCAGTACACATGAGGCTGTCGTATGTCTTCCCTTTGCAGACTGCATGCATCAACCACAAATTGGTGTGTCCAACTTCCGAGGAAGGTCCACAACCAACGAAATTCGGCGTGTTCAACTTCCGAAGAAGGTCCACAGCCGACGAACGATCCATAGGCCAAACATTCTTCAGAAAGTCGTCCAGAAACATGTGTAACGTGGCAGGGACCCGGGTCTGGACTCCGAGGGGTAAATCAACACCGGCCTGGTGGAGAAGCACAGCTCAGGGCTCCGAAGTATCGCAGTGAAATTTACCACTACAAGCTGTTCCAATTGGGACCACGCAGACAATCCCCCTCCCCTCCTCCTTCAACTCCCCGGAAACACATATTGTTTTTGAATCGCTTAACAGTATTAATACATCACGCCAAGAACTCGGCCGAGTCGGAGCTGCCGGGTTCGCCTAAGGACTGATCAGAACTTCTATGTGCCATCCTAAGGAGCGGAAATCCGTCAGAACCCGATGTTGAACGGGAGCAAATCAGTTACTATCCCGTTCACACTTGCTCAACCCCAAGGGGTAAGATATTTCAAAAAGATATTTCAAGCTATT
>JARJLE010000428.1:0-42558 GCA_029289555.1 Mycena latifolia | reverse complement strand
TATCGCGTTCGCCGATCGCGAAGCTCCTACTCGACGCCATGATACATCGTTCCCCGGTCCTGAGGGCTGACCATTCCTCCTGAAATCACGTCCAAAATCCGGGCTCCCGCATCTGTGTCTATTTGAACTCTGTTCTTGAAGTTGACTCGAACGAACTGGCCTGCTGACCATCCTGATATCACGCGACGAGTGGGAGATAATATGAAGATCTGGTGCTCCTGCCGCGATTGACGCCCAGGGTGCTCCCAACATTGTCCAGTGCTCCTCTGTCATTTGGTGCGATCGCAGGAGGCCTTGGCAAATCTAAAACCTTCCCCAAGCAGCACCTTTTATGACCCCACGCAAGCTAGTCGACGTGCGCCGCGGCGGCCGAGCTCTGGGCCGGTTTACTCAATTCTTGCCTCGTCTTGAGTTCTGTGCGTGTATGTAGACATTCGGACGCTTGAAAAAGATTTCCCAATAACTCCATGGCTTGAATAGTACCCCCGAAGCTGTTTTCAACCACCACGCTCGTCGCCGGGCGACACGGGACATACCCACTGAGGGCTTGGCGAAAATGCGGCGTTGCCGCGCACTGACGCGGCACTGGCGCGCATTGACGCGGCGGTGGCTGTGTTTTGCCGCGGCAGTGCCGCGCTGTCCATAACTCTTCATAGTAGTCCTTTTGACCTCAGACGTAATTGAGGCAGCATTTGGCACTTCCATACATCGTTCTGACTTAAGACATCGGACTCTACATCTGAAAATACGCACCTTGGAATGTACCCCATTTTTTGGACTGAAGGTTGACTACATCCCGGATATCGGACCGTCTTATGGCACCAAGTAGGAGGATGGGGGCGAATTGAACACCGCAAAGCTGGCTGTGTTGTTGCCACGGCAGCATGAATCTCTCTCTCTCTACCAGCCTTTCTGACCTGAATCAAGGTCAGAACAACATCTCTAAATATGATGAATTGTTTTCATTGTGAATCTCCGCCTGTCCATATTCCATTACATTGGGATCCCTTGACCTCAGATACAATTATTTTTCGCTTCCAATACATCGTTTAGACCACAAATATATGACCATATACCGGGAAATACACACCCCATTTTTTTGAGGTGTTGACTAGATCCTACGTATCGAACCGTTCAGGATGGCCCATCAGGGCGGCAAACCCGTCAACTGGCTCGCATTCGACCTTGATTCCCCGCATTTTCTTTCAACATGTTCTACACAGATAAAAGTACCTAGAAAACCCAAACACACACGCAGGTGCTTCTGTTTCACGGCAGCAGGCATGCACACTTTGTCCATCATTCATTGGCCTTGTTTGACCTGCAGTGAACTTAGAGTAATGGTTTTCAATGTTGATCAAGAGCTTTGTGATGAATGCGTGCCCGCACTCAGATGCACCTCATGAACGATTCAATAGTAATGATTGTTTGAACCGCGGCGAATTTATGTATCTACCCATTTATTAATTGACTCTGGGGTGAAGATGAAATCTGATAGTCTGGTATGTTACATTCAATGGCTGCTGCAAGGGTTCTATGGAGTGGAGGAAGAACTACTGAAGCTTGAACAGTATAGTTCCGCGCAGCTTATATCTGTGCCCCCTTATGGTTTCTGAGGTCATGGTGAGATTGGTGAAATGGTATACTAGTCCCAATACCTCGTTGGGTCATTAAATCTGCTTGGTTCCATTCGATTAGACGGACTCACTCGTCCCCAAATTTTGGACTGAAAAACTAGATCGCGAATTAGTCGACGTTTGTGCTCAGGCGGGATCGAAATAGCAGAAATGAGTTGCCGAGGCACTAGCAACCTTTGTTTCTGCACCCAATTCTGCACCCAACGTTCAATGGACGGCTGGTGCAGTGAACTGCCGAGAAATTGCTATTGTTAGGAATCGCAAGATTAGTCTGGTGGAATCATGGTCGATTCTTGGTTAATTTGCTTCTCCTCGCAACGCTGTGCATTGAGACACTCTACACTGAAAGGGAGGCCAGTCATCAAGCTGTCCATTCCCAAATGTGAATGAACGTCCTTCAAATTCTGCCCAGACTGCCCATCGGCCGATTGCTGCTTCCAACATGCATGCGCTACACTGCAATCAATGAATATGGCATTGACCCAGCGAGGACGCCCACTCAACCTGCTGGAATGCTGCGACGCCCTACAGGTCAACAAGGTCAAGGTTCGATTGCACCTACTTGCTTCTAATTCTTCACGAAAGGACGCAACATGCCACCAACTTCGCAGTTTAAAGTAGTAAATAAAGGCGGTGTTGGGGGGCTCCTACTGCAAACGAGAGCTGACGCGGCACTGGGGTGCAACTATTTGCATCGGAACTTTGCAGTGTACACGATGTGATACTTCCAAGCTAGATCGATCGAGGCCTTAAAGTCTAATATCCAAGTTCCATGTGTTGCATTGCTCACCAACTGCGTCCCTCTGAACACGCTTAATTGCAAATCGCTATAACTTCCCATATTGAGTCTTTTGCCATGGCAGAACTCATTGAGGTCTGCAACTTGGTATCTCATGGTCGGTCAACCCTGCTCCCATACTTCTCATGAGTGGATACTCATGGAACGTCCTACGCACCTCTGAAAACCACAAGAACTGAGTGGTTTGAAGATCAATATGTCTAGACCTGATTCCAAGGAACGCTGAGGGGATTATCATAGAGGGGAACGGGCAGATTTGATTTATGTTGCGGATTGACTAGTGCCGTTGAAAATGGACAGCGGCCGCATCAGCAGCGATTACTGGCGAGATCCTTATCGACTTCTGCCCGATTTGGGACAGAATCATGTTCGGTATTGAAGTACAACACACCTCGGACGATTCTGCGAGGTCTCCATGAGGAATTGACTGCGTGAACACAGAATAATCCACGTATAGTTCTAGAGAACAGCGGAGGCAAACAAAAGGTGCAGACAAGTAATTCTAGGACCCAAACATATCAGCTAGATTGTGTGAGATGGGAAGAGGTCTTTTGTAAGCCAAGAGTACCCTGCGGAAAGAGGAAGGGCCGGGCTGTCCTAGTGAGATATGTGCTGCGGCAAAAACACAGCCACGACGTGTGGGCGGACAGTACCTGAACGTTGAACACTTGTTTAGCATGGTTGATAATCACAAATGGAGAACATAATGGATGGCAGATATTCACCGTAAATGGACATGGCGCTGCAGGGAGTTGACGCGGCGTTGACGCGGCAGTGACGCGCACCTGCCGCGCAACTGACGCGCACCCTTGAAGGTTCAATATGCGTCTGAGACCTGTCGATCCGACTCCTTCAATTTAAATGTGTTTTGATACCTACATATGCTGGAGGTCAACATGGTTGAATGACAAGCTTGTCAGCCGAGTCCGTTTCGCGCCCTATAGCCGTTCCAACATGAATTTCTGCACTAGCTTTGAGTAATCGTCGGCGTGTGTAATCAGTTTGACGCGTGAGAGCCCATTCTAGGCAGTGGAACGGTAGCCCTCGCTGCAGCCTTGAGTAAGTCGCTGGCCCAAGATTTTTGCCCAGCCATACATATAGTTCAATAGAACTATTACAGGCAGCCCGGAAAAAGTGATCATTGTTGAGGCCAGGGAAATCTCGTCAGGGGATGAGAGCGAGGAGGCGACGGACTTGGAGGAATAATTCCAGTCTCAGTGAGTGAATAAAGGGGCAATCATGGACCGGCGAAGGACATCGAGCATTTGACGGTTGAATTTAACTCAAACTTTACATAATTGCTGAGATGTCTTCACTGTCCGGAGCGATTTCGCATCCAGGGATCAAGTGGCACGCTGCACGCCATGTACAGCTGTTCAAGTTCTTTTGGCGTTAATCTTCCGGTCATGTCTTCAATTGCCATAATCCGGTGACCGTAATAACGAGCAGTGCGTGCTTTGGCCTTGTAGGGGTGTTGAAATATTTCGGTGTACAGTATGTCCTCAGATTACGATAATGTCAACATATTTCGCTCGGCTTCACAAATGGAAAATTGGGAGAGAACTTGTGGCCTCGTAGATCAAGACAGTTGTTGATCAAGTTGATGAGGATGAGGATTCTTGCGCACCAAAATTCCAATGTACATAGCCGGACGCCGGCAGTCAGAGACATAGGTTGTGGGCGAGGAGCGAGACTTACAACTTGGCTTTGTGGGCTCAAAATTTGGACAACTTTGGGTGGCTGCAACTTCAAATTTGAGACAACTTGAGTTTCACAACAAAAGGAAGGAATATATTAGGACGTAGAAGTACATATTGTGTACGGAACGCAAGGTACGGGCGGGCAAAGTAAGTGCATATGTAAGACAGAGCCTTCCCCACCGAAACATGCAAGAGAGAACCCCCAAAATTCCGCATTGCCACAATCGAAAAACAAGGAGAGAAAGACAGGCAAAGATCATGGCTCACCCACAAAACAATGGATTGGGCAAGTGTGGGTGTGTGTGGCTTGCCCAGGGTTAACAAACAAGCTCCGTCATCGGTCCACCGGCGCGGAAACGCGCTTTCTTTGCCTCGCTCTCTTTGTCTCGGTCACGTACGCTTTCCTTTATTTCATCCTCACATTATATATAACTGCCTGCGCGCGTCAGTTGAGACCCCGCTTCTCACACTGCGCTCGCAGTTACATAGAACTTGTTCGTCACATACGAATTTTAGTCTCCCACCCACCATCCCTATGTCCATTCCACTTTATCTCATTTTCATTCTACATTTCTCTTTACCTACATCATGTCCTCTGTAGTTGGCTTGAGTCTGACCCTTCCCCGGGTCGACTCGAGAACTTCCGGACCCCAATATACGTTGGTTCCCAATCTCTCGCCTCTGTCTGATCTCGATCATCTTCCTTCCTTCCTCGTTGTCGGGACACGCAGAAGGTTAACTGCCCAGTTCCACCGCAGCGTCTGGCGTGGAGCCGCGGGGAAAGGACCGATGGTGCAGTGGTGCTTGAGGACAGACCGTGCGTCTTAGTCCTCGGACTGCTGCGCTTGGGCACCTGGGCGTGGCTTCGCTGGCTGGGATCTGTGCAGAGAGGGGGTTAGCGTCCTGCACGGTGCGAAATAGAGACCGAAGACGAGAGGGAAGGAGAACAGAGGGAAAGAGCAAGGCGGAGTGGGGGGTAGGTGGACGGAAAAGCGGTGCATGTGGCGCACAAGTGAGAAGGAGCAAGCACCAAGGAGACACAGTCAGCGATGGAGGGAAAGTACGGTGGGCGTTCGCAGAGGAACATGGCGGGGAGGTGACGAAGGATGGACAACGAGGGCCAGGATTAGGAACGGAAGCGCGAACTGGGTGGTGGACAGGGAAGGAGACGGTGCTAGCACGAATTAAAAGACGGGTTCATCGGTGGATAAAAAAGAGGAGTGAGAGATGCGGGGGCCTACGCGAGGGAGTAAGAAGGAAAAGGGCGAGGAAGAGTTGATTGTGAGGTAGAAAGAAGGTAGTCTAGCGCGAATGGAAAAAGCTCCTGCGACAACTCCAAGTCCACTGCAAAGACGAAACTAGAGGACGAGCCAAGAAACTCACCTCATCAACACCTCATCAAGATCCATATACGCCCCTCAGCGCCCTCGTACCCGTCGGCGTCCCATTACGCGGAGAACTCTACGTGTAAACGGGGCGCACCGGAAATCGAGGAGGGTCGGCGTGTGCATGAAGGAGCGCGCCCAGTGATGGACGTGCGCGCGATGGAGCTGGGGCAGCGGGGCACAGCGGCGGGTGCGTCGATGGGGCGATTGCGGCTCCCGTCCGTCCGCGGTGTAACATCAATAGCGGCGCTTCTATGCATCTAAATCCCAGTGGTATTCTACGTCCTAGCGCGGAACCAGTGGGCGGTCGATGGCGAGGCGATAAGAACGGCGTGTACCGAGAATACTACGGACAGGTGGCTGGGTTACGAGACGAGAAGACAAGAGGGTGAGTCGAACGATGCGTGGACGTCCTCTGAATTGGATGAGTTGACGAAGAGATTAGGATGCGTGTTCGCTCGGACCTAGGGCAGCTCGATATCATATCAGCCTGCTTGAGCGATTGATTCCTTGGGGCAGAGGGTTTGGATCCACGGGAAGAGAGCAGCCACACCTGGTCATGGACGGTGGCGTCGGAGATGAAGTTTGATTGATGCGGGTGAATGACAGCCTGATCGGCTGAGATCCCCGACCACAACCACCACCCTTGGCTTACCGGCCTCGATAGCAAGACTTCATTTAAACTGCAACCGCGGACTAACTTTTTAATCCCGGGCATTCCATTCCTTACCGTTGTGTATGCCCCTATTACTCCCGGACGGCCAAGAACCCGGTCCGCGCGATGCATGTCAGGTATCTGGAACCTGTCAGGATCGATTGAGATGACTGTCAACGCCACGGAGTGACGTGGGACTTGGTGTCCACGTTGCTTGAGACCTCAGCAGCCTCGTGGGCTGAAGCCACGCTATTTCAAGTTGCTCACAGCTCCGATTCCAATCCAATACGCACACCACTTCCAGGAAACGATCCATGGCGGCAACATACCACATCCAACATTTCCACGGTACGGGAAAATCGGTTTAGCCACGCGCATAAGTATTGAATTTGCGTAGGAGGTACCGGGGGCACTGGCGGGCAAGGTGGACAACGTGGTGGCAACGGGGGCGCCGGCGAGGGTAACACTGTCTATGCCGACCGGATGCATGTCGAAAACATGTACGGATACTCTGGTCACGTATGTTGATGTGTTTTCATACTTGTTCATCGGCTGAAACCCTGGTTCTAGGCCGATTTACTACCCTGGTTTGCTCCGTGGCTTGCTCCCAAAGCGCTATTCGACGCGGACGCAGCCGCCGGAGGGCCAGCGAGGCGGGCCTGCACAGACAACACTCGCGTAGGACTAATATCCCGCCTAAAACAGTGGGCATGCGACACCTCTAACAGCTTGCCCATCTTTTGGCTTAGCGGTATGGCTGGTACCGGCAAGTCGACCGTTGCCTACACTCTCTGCCAGGACTGGCGTGTAGAAGGCCGTCTCGGCGCATCGTTCTTCTGCTCCCGAAACGATGAGAAGGCTCGGTCCCGTACATCCATCATTCCGACCATTGTCAGGCAACTCCTCTACGCCCACAAGCCTTTCACAAACTCACTCCGTGATGTTCCTATCGACGTCGTTATTCCAGCGTCGGCTCGCCATGTTAACGAGCTTCTTGTCCAGCCTTGGTTACGGAGTATGGCGTCGCACCCCGCTGAAGAGCCGCCGATGATGGTGGTCATCGACGCACTCGATGAGATTGAGGGCGACGATCAGGGTTCTCAACTAATCAAACAACTCATCCAGGCAGTTTCTATGTCTGAAACGAGGCTTCGCGGCATCAAGTTTTTCGTCACCAGCCGCCCTCATCCTCGAATCGTGGAAGAATGCGAATCCATCGATAAAAAAGCGGTGTATCACATGGAGGAAATTGACATGAAGGAGGCAGCTGAGGACGTGCGCCGCTTTGTCGATGCCGAGCTCCCTGAGCTTCCTGAGGAGAAGAGGCAGGGCATCGTCACTAACTCCGCCGGGTTGTTCATCTACGCTGCAACCATCTCACGCTACGTATGTCCGCAAACATCCGCAGTAAAGCCTTCCCGAATTCAGCAAGTGAAGCGCCTCAAGAGGCTGGAGGAAAACGGTCTCGGCTCAGTGGCCCCAGACGGCACGCCAGAGCTCCTCGGCTTGCTCTACAAAGCCATCATTTCTGACGTTCTCCGCAATGCTGGTCAGGAGGTGGAGACGTCGAAACGTGTGCTGTACGCAGCCGTCACCACCCGTCGATCTCTCACAGTCTTGGAACTCACTCCTCTCCTGTTCGATGCTGGTGACGAGGTGGATGAAACAGCCGTCCGCAACAGTTTGTCCTTGTTCTACGCTGTCCTTTATGTCTCCCCGCGCGACCAGTGTATCTACACATTCCACAAGTCCTTCATTGACTTCGTCCTTGACCCATGTCGCTCGTCGGACCATGCTACTGCAGCCACGTCTTACTTTCGGGACCGGACACAGGATTGCATTTGTATCATGAACAAGTCGTTGCGTTTCAATATCTGCAGCCTCCCATCCTCTTTTCTTCTCGACGAGGATGACAAGGGATTGGCCGATCGGACGAAGACCAACATCGGCCCCGAGCTTCACTATGCTTGTCAACACTGGGCTGCGCACCTCGCATCAGTGCGACATGACCACCAGGGGGACGTGGAGCTTTCAGCATTGCTGCTGGACTTCTACAGCTTGAAGGTGCTCTTCTGGATGGAAGCAATGAACTTGCTCAAGTCAGACTGCCGCCTTGCAATACACCTGGCTCGCACCTGGGCATTGCAGGTATGCAAATATGACAATATTTTCAGTCCTGTGTTTTCACAACGAACTACATAGGTTCCAAATGCGGAGCTAAACGAGTACACGGCCGCCGGCCAGAGACTCTGGGCTTTATTTGTCCGGGGCCAGGCCTCGCTATCCACACCACATCTCTATGTCAATAGCCTTGCAACAGAATTGGCCTTGACCTCTGCTGTGACTTTGAAAAATTGGCGACAGCACTTCCCCGGGCTACTCTCCATCGAATGCAAGGGCATTTCCCTGCACAGGATGTTAATGAGCATTGAGGGCCACAGGAAGTGGGTCAACTCCGTGGCATTCTCGCCCGATGGCGCGTATGTCGTGTCTGGCTCAGGTGACAAGACCCTGCGGATTTGGGATGTGACAACGGGCGCTGAGGTGACCAAGATGGAGGGTCACAGCCGCCGGGTCAGGTCCGTGGCCTTCTCACCCGACGGAGCGCGTGTCGTGTCTGGCTCATACGACATGACCGTGCAGATTTGGGACGCAACGACGGGCGCCGAGGTGACCAAGATGAAAGGCCACAGCGACTGTGTCTACTCTGTGGCATTCTCGCCCGACGGCGCGTGCGTCATATCTGGCTCAGACGACAAGACCCTGCGGATGTGGGATGCAAAAACGGGCGCTGAGGTGACCAAGATGGAGGGCCACAGCGACTGTGTCAGGTCCGTGGCATTCTCGCCCGATGGCGCACACATCGTGTCTGGCTCAGGCGACAAGACCGTGCGGATTTGGGACGCGATGACGGGCGCTGAGGTGACCAAGATGGAGGGCCACAGCGACTGTGTCAGGTCCGTGGCATTCTCGCCCGATGGCGCACACATCGTGTCCGGCTCAGGCGACAAGACCGTGCGGATTTGGGACGCGATGACGGGCTCTGAGGTGACCAAGATGGAAGGTCACAGCGACTGGGTCAGCTCCGTGGCCTTCTCGCCCGACGGCGCACACATTGTGTCTGGCTCAGGTGACGAGACCGTGCGGATTTGGGACACAACAACGGGTGCTGAGGTGACCAAGATGGAGGGCCACAGCGACTGTGTCAGCTCCGTGGCATTCTCGCCTGATGGCGCACACATTGTGTCTGGCTCAAACGACAAGACCGTGCGGATTTGGGACGCAACAACGGGCTCTGAGGTGACCAAGATGGAGGGCCACAGTGACTGTGTTAGCTCCGTGGCATTCTCGCCCAATGGCGCACACATTGTGTCTGGCTCAAACGACAAGACCGTGCGGATTTGGGATGCAAAAACGGGCGATGAGGTGACCAAGATGGAGGGCCACAGCGACTGGGTCAGCTCCGTGGCCTTCTCGCCCGACGGCGTGCACATTGTGTCTGGCTCAGGCGACGAGACCGTGCGGATTTGGGACGCAACAACGGGTGCCGAGGTGACCAAGATGGAGGGTCACAGCGACTGGGTCAGCTCCGTGGCCTTCTCGCCCGACGGCACACACATCGTGTCTGGCTCAGGCGACGAGACCGTGCGGATTTGGGACGCAACAACGGGTGCCGAGGTGACCAAGATGGAGGGCCACAGCAACTGGGTCTGCTCCGTCGCATTCTCACCCGATGGCGTGCACGTCGTGTCTGGCTCATATGACGAGACCCTGCGGATTTGGGACGCGACAACGGGCACCGAGGTGACCAAGATGAAGGGCCACAGGAAGCAGGTCAGCTCCGTGGCATTCTCGCCCGATGGTTCACGCACTGTGTCTGGCTCAAATGACAAGACCGTGCGGATTTGGGACGCGACAACGGGTGATGAGGTGATCCAGATGGAGGGCCATAGTGACTGTGTCAGGTCCGTGGCATTCTCGCCTGATGGCGCACACATCGTGTCCGGCTCAGGCGACAAGACCGTGCGGATTTGGGACGCGATGACGGGCTCCGAGGTGACCAAGATGGAGGGTCACAGCGACTGTGTTAGCTCCGTGGCACTCTCGCCCGATGGCGCACACATTGTGTCTGGCTCAAAGGACAAGAACGTGCGGATTTGGAATGCGACGACAGGTACCGAGGTGACCAAGATGGAGGGCCACAGGAAGCGAGTCAGCTCCGTGGCATTCTCGCCCGACGGCACGCACATCGTGTCTGGCTCAGACGACGAGACCGTGCGGATTTGGGACGTGACGACAGGTGCCAAGGTGACCAAGATGGAAGGCCACAACAATGGTGTCAGCTCCGTGGCATTTTCACCCGATGGCGCGCATGTCGTGTCTGGCTCATACGACAAGAGCGTGCGGATTTGGGATGCAATGACGGGCGCCAAGGTGACCAAGATGGTAGGCCACAGCGGCTGGGTCAGCTCCGTGGCATTCTCGCCGGACGGTGCGCGTGTCGTGTCTGGCTCAGACGACGAGACCGTGCGGATTTGGGATGCGACGACGGGCGCCAAGGTGACCAAGATGGAGGGCCACAGCGAGTGGGTCAGCTCCGTGGCCTTCTCGCCTGATGGCACACATGTCGTGTCTGGCTCAGGCGACAAGACCGTGCGGATTTGGGACGCGATGACAGGTGCCAAGGTGACCAAGATAGAAGGCCACAGTGCCTGGGTCAGCTCCGTGGCATTCTTGCCGGACGGTGTGCGTGTTGTGTCTTTCTCAGACGACAAGACCGTGCGGATTTGGGATGCGACAACGGGCGCCCAGGTGACCAAGATGGAGGGCCACAGCAAGGAGGTCAGCTTGGTGGCATTCTCGCCCGATGGCACGCACATCGTGTCTGGCTTATACGACGAGACCGTGCGAATTTTGCGACTTTCTCACTTTTGGATTTTCCAGGATGGCTGGGTGGTGCGATGTGGACACCCCCACATTCGCTTGTTTTGGTACCCCCCTGAGCTTCAACATACCTTTCTTTTCCCCCCTTCCCTCCGTCTGATCTCTAAAATAAGTCAGACCCGTCTCGAATTTCATGCTCGCACTCTGGGCACTAACTGGCAGCAAATCTATCACTCTCCACGTCCCACCTCCTCTTTGGAATGCTAGCTTAGGTACGTTTTTCTTCTTTTTTATGGCACTGCGTACAACCACTCTTCTTACGAGTCGGATAGACCTATATTTACATGCTACAGTTGACTCTGTTACAATGCATATTGTTCGTTTTAGTGTTGCAAAGGGGTTCACTGCGGAAACACACCTGAACTTGCCAAATTTATGGTCACTGTAGGTGTAATTCTAAACGCAAAGAATAAATTTACATTTCGGACGCACTGAAATTCTCATTCTCACAGTTTCACTGCTGCTGATATTTGAACTGAAGTTTGTTAAATAATATTGGCTTTCAGTTTATCTGAAATTGATTTGAAATGCAAAGTATCGTACTGCAAGTCACCTCACCTGCAAGTACGATCTGAAACTACTTGTATCACATTAGGAAAGTACGAAAACTTAGTATATCAATTGCGCTAAAATCAGAACCGAAACCTAAAGTTTCGTTTCTAATTTCAGCTGACGTGGTATATTTAATCTCGGATTAGATTTCAGCTAGAGCTGAAATGTGAACCGAAACTTGTAGTTTCGGTTGAACTGAAATTTGGTCCGCAGATGATCCGCAGACCATCCGCTGCTCGTCTGCAACACATCCGCTGCTCATCTGCGACACATCCACTGCTTGTCCCCAGAGGGTCCGCAGAGGATCTGGGACTTGGCTGTCAAGACTCATTTCTTGGATAATCTGCACACATCAAGGGCGAGGAGCTTTATGAGAATATTTCTGATCACATCAAATGAAGGCAGGAATAATTCATCGCGAGGATGAGTAAAACAAATACTATTTCGCGCTGGGAAGCTGGGCACTTTACAGTTTTTCGTTTATCAGAAGTTTGTTTCAGGGCATTTCCGAGGATCGAAGAGGTCTCAATCGTGGGCGCACATCCTGTGAGCAAATTGACATGACTTGCACTAATTATGGTGACACTTTGAGCGCTTGGCGAATTTATTTCCGGCGGAAGTCCCAAAAGCGGAACTGACGGGCTACCTGGCCACGGGCCTACGTCCGTCGCTAGTGCTCTGTCGGTGACTTCTCAGTGCATAATCACAATGAAGGGATCTAACTCGTCAATTATAAACGTTAAATGCGACACTAAACCTATATAATACGGAAGTAGGAGTGGTGAGGAGCGGGCCTGGTAATGGGATCAGTCACACTGATCAAATGAGCGCCGTGTAACAGCTAGAGGGTATGGTTGGCTAAAATAGATTGCGACAGGTCTTATACGATGTATTTGAATGTATCCGGAGTGGTAGTTTCACCCCTGGACCTCGCGGCTAAGAACCCGACATTACTTTCTGCATGGTGAAAAATGGCAGTTTGCTGTAAGCGACAGCAGTGCGGAGTGCATTAAATGTTACTCACCTGCTCAAAGTGACTCATTGGATGACTTTCCATAAGCATTAAAAAATCTACGGGGAATATTTTCGTTCATTTCGGCGAGATGCCGAGGAAGCTGTCAGGACCCCATCGGACTTGGATCTCGGTTTTCCAAGCGTCGACCCCTACATAAACCTTAATTTATTGTGAATCTGAATGTCCCTACCCCCCGTTCAGATTATAATAGATGGCTTTGCACGGAATAAACGAGTTGGGCGAGCCTCCGCCCGTCACTTCGCCTAATTCAAGTTGGGTTGCGTGTACGGTGTCATGTAGGCCACAACTCACTCTGGTGCTCTCTGGTGCAATTTATTGCATCTCCTTAGTACCCCTCTCCTTCCGAGTTCGACAACCCCAATATGAGCGCTATGGTTTCACAGCAATAATGGGCTTTGATGGCTCCTAGGGAAATTATGGTCATGGCTGTGCCTGCAAGAAGCCGTTCAGTCTCCATCGGACCATCTCTTCCTCCAGTGCGGAGAGCGAATCTGTCGATATACATTGGTGGACGCAATGGGTGGACTGAAGTGAGACCCGTTGTTTACAAGCGACAACCAGCGGATTAATTATAAGACATGATTATTTTGTGCCGTGGCTTGTGGGAACCAACAACGAATAGATTTTCAGAGTAAACCATACATGCCGACATCGTTGGCACCCCCAAATATTCCGGAAAACATTTTTTATCCTTATGGAAAGTCATCCATTGACCTTCTATTGGACCCTCCTAATGTCCCGAGGCAATACTAATACCGGTTGGTCCACGCGACGCTCGCTGATAGGGACCACGTGAAAGGAATTTCTTGCCAACTCTCCAGTTTCTTGACAACAGGAAGAGGGCCGTTGGCAATCTGGGATGTTTATCAGGAGGAAGCCCGCTTTGAACAAGTTCAAACGAGCCCACGACGTCGCGGATTGAGGCAGAACTGATCAAGTTCTCAGCGTGATTTGTTGTGGGTCCCGGATCCGAATTATTTCATGTGTCCGAAACTTAGTGTCGAACAACGTCCAACATCCCTCTCGATATTCCATCACATTTCACTTGAGATTGATGGTTCTATTGCTATAAGAGAAGTGGCCAGCTTCCCCATGTCGCCAGCTTCCCAGTGCGTGATAGTATGGAATGAGATCAAATAACGAGAGATCGGATTGCAGAGATGAGTGCTAGGAGGGGTCCCTGCAATTCATGTTTGATGGTTGCCAGCGGCGGGAGGAGACGAGACTTACTTCAACGCGGCGGCCATGACTTGCGATAGTTGCGCGGAGCCCATGATTGATAACTTCGTGTTCTACGGGTCGTGATGAGTACTCTGAAAACGCGAGAGACCAGCGGCCTTCTTGTCACTGCCGAGGCGTGCAGTAGCCAGCTTCGCCTCAAGATCCGCCTCAAGCTGGTCCATCCATACCGCCTTTGTTGCGAATTCTGGAGATGCGGTGGAGACGAGATGCCGATTTTCCAGGGCAAGAGAAAGAAGGCCGTACTCTGGGGGTGAAGGGGGAACGTCAAAGCCTTGGAACGGGAGCTCGGCAGCCTTGCGCAGCTGCTTCGCCTCCTTCACGATCTTGGAGAACGGGGGATGGACTGTGGGTCTTTATCCCAGTAAACGCGCAGTAGCTCCTGCAGCGCGGGAGTGTTGAAACGCGAGGGTGGAATCTTCGTTCGGGTGTTGTCCTCTGCAGCGCGGCGGCGGTCAGTGACGGTTGAAGCAGGGAGATGACTACACACTCAGCATCAACTTCCTCACGGCCTCGTCAGTGGAGAGCGGCGAATAGACACTCATCTCGGGGGTTAGCTCGCTCGATCCAAGCATGAGTTCTGGCGCCTGCCAACGCAACTTCCCATCTGCTCCGCGTCAAGTCTCGTTTTGATCCACACAAGTAAAAAACCAGCACGTACGAGAAGGGGAGGCCCCGCGTATGCGGTGCACCTCTGATTTCATCCCGCTCTGCCTAAAGTCGGAGACCAAACAGTGGATGTGATCCTAGTATGTGGCCCCGCGAAGCGGGACCTTGCCAAGATGTTAGTGGGCCAGTCACCGGATAATCCGTTCCACTTGGTTTTTTTTGTGGATCGGGGGTATGTTGTTCCTCATCTACATACCCCACACAGCAAGCTTCATACCCTAGTGTAGTAACTCTATCCTGTAGGGAAAAAATCCCCACAGTGCCAGAAGAGGGCCCAATTTTTCAAAGACTGCCGCATGACCTGCCGGACAAACTCCAAAAAGAAAAATCAACTCCCTTTGAGTTGCCTTGCATTTTCTGTGCATTGGCATGATTACCTCCCTCATAAGGTCTTGATTCTCAAGTTTCAAGTTCAATGAACTCATTCTGCACCCCCAACATCGTCAGGTTGTCTGGAATTTCCAGAAAAAGTCGACTTGTGCTTATATTGTCTGTATTAAAAGTTAAATCTACAGGGAACTTGACATGATCGTTTTCGCGACATTCTGAACTACTCGTCCATATATAAATCATATTTTTTGGGTGGTGAACTCACCAAGATCTGAATTATTTGGTTGCGGGGAAAGTGAGAGAAGCCATCAAAAACGGTCCAAGCGTTCAATTACGTAGGCAGGACCAACACTTTTTCGTGGTTTGCTTACGCATCCGGTCCATCCCGCTTCCACTCCTTTCGAACCATACCTCCCACACCCGATCCACTCCGCAAACTTCGGATAAAGCCGTCCACTCTGCCCACATATCCGGCCACTTCCGATGAATCCTGCCCCACAGCGTTTGGCGCCACCCACCCGCCCTCTCCCACCAACGCCGCCGCATTCTTCCGGCCTTTTCCCACGCTTCCCGCCCCTGGCGTTCTCGACTCCGCGGCCATCACGTTCATCGGCTCCGATGTTCTCTGACTCACACCACCACCACGGTCGCCCTCCACTTGCTCCCGCCGCCATCTGGCTTGTCTCTGCTTAATCCTCGTCCAGTGTACCGGGCCTAGGGGACCCAACGCGATCACTACGCCCTCCACTCTTAACAATGGCCGCCTTCTCCTTGCACTTTCGCGTCTGCCCTTGCCTCTCCTCTCCCTCGCTCACTCCCTCGCTCTCTTGGATCCGCGATACCACTGGCTCCCGTCGCCTTATTTCAACTCCTTCCTCCTAACGGATCACAACCCACTATGCCTTGCGCATCATCAAGACGAATGCACAAACGACGAATACACAAACGATTGGGGAGGATGAATGGGGCATTTTTGGGTGCGTGCTCATTCTGTTTCTCCTTGAACATGCTTTGATTTTTTCCCTCTAATCCTTCTTTATCCGCCTCCACCCTGGTCCTTCGACCGTCTTTCCCATATGTACGGAAGAACCGCATGCCTGCAGTCTGCAGTGACGTGCTTCACCGCGGAGACCACTAGCCATCCGGCGTATGCGATTACAGGTGCGCCATCACACCTTTTCTTCTTTAACGTATCGCGCCTCGTTTGCATTGCACAGTCCGCTGATGAATCCGTGGGGCGCACCGTCGGGTACATCACATCAACGCTACCTCACACCCTCTGGTCAACTCGTTGTTCGGTATCCGTCGCCGTCTCTGGCTTTGGAAACGGCCGATTCTCGCGCATTTCAATGTCCTTAAATCTTACGCACACGATTGAAGGAGGAAGCGGTCCATCGTGAGAAGGGACGCAACGCGGATGGGGAAATGAAGGTGTGTGTGTATCGTACCTCTCGTTACACTGCCGCTTATCGTTCCGCCTTGCGCAACCCAGCTTCAGCCCAATCCCTCAAACCCCATGTCTACTTCCTTTACGATCCTGCTGCAACATCGACGTTCGCCTTTTGACCCAAGAATCGCTGGTGCCATCATCGACAGGTACGTCGTATTCAGCCATAGAATTCCGACACGCGCGATCACGCACGGCGCTGATATTCTCCCCTCGCCTCCCTCACTACCCCTGTCCCAGCGGCTTTCAGCGCGCACGTCGCGCTCACACTTCTGGAATTTTTCAATTGCGAGCTGTGTCTCCATGCACTTCTTTCTCTCACAGCCGCTCATCCGCAATTCATTGTTTTTGGTAGGTCCAATTCGTTTTCGAAAACAAGAGTGGCTCACTCGCAATTCAAGGAATAGTTCATTGAACGAATGCTATGTACTTTGTTATTCCGCGTGGTACGTGTTCCCGGTTCGATGCTCCCCCGCTCGCCCAGACATGCCAGTCGTCGCCCAACCATCACATTTCTACCTTACTAGAAAATCCCTTGGCGCCTTCGTTATATTCAACCATATCCTTCTCTCTGTTGCTTGACACACACACACACATTTTGCACTGAAACTCCACAAATTGGAATTGGCGACGAGATATTGCACTTTATTTCATGCCCAGTAATCCAGGCGGCGATAGTCACGCAGATCCTCGCAATCTCACAGTGCGCGGCTGCCTTGGCTCGTTTGTAGGAAGTTTGTTCAATTTCATCCTCATTTTCACCCTGAACCCTATCTTCAGACACAGTGGCGGATGGTCTGGCCCTGCACGCAATACCCGAGTTAATTATGGCGATACAAGCGGCCCACAATCACCCGTTCAAATAGGGTTTCGGTTGTGTTTTCTCACCAAACTTCAATTTTTTTTCTTTCCTTTCTTCAGTCCCCCTGCACTCACGCATCTCAATTTTTATTTCCACAGCACTACCGTTAACTAGTACGATCGTCCACCGCGTCGGGCGCGCGCGCAACAGCTCCCGGATTCGGACGCAAGGCAGTGTGTCACCCCCGTTTATATTTAACACGACGCCATTCAGGACGTACCGGTAGGTCTCGATGACACGCACCGTGCGATTCCCGGGGAGCGATGGTTCCTTTAATGTCAATTCGTCATTTCATCGCCTTACCTAATCGACTTTAGAACTCCTATGCTCCGAATTCACGCTATAATTGTCAATATTCCGGATTCAGGCTCGCTGTCGGACGCACTCGGGAGTCAAGTTTGTGGCGGGGGTATTAATATCATTTACCAATTGTTTAATGGGACTACGTCCGTGTCCTGTTTTCCCTGTCCTGCGGAAATAACATCAGCCCGCCCTCGAGGAACTCACCTCGCACTCAGGCTGCTACGTACGTATGTGGGAGGAATATTAATCACCGAGTGACCGGGGTGCTCTAAAATTCAAAAAAAAAAAGCGGAGTCGAACGGGCGCTCGATAGTCGCCCCGAATGGAATGTATATGGCTGCATATACACCGCATGCATGTATCTGTATCTCTGCGTGTCCGGCTTCTTCGTGTCCGTCAGCTTGCAACAAATGCACAGGCTACAGCATGCACTTATATAGTACGCATGTGGGAACACAGAGGTACATCGACATAAAGAAAGAAAGAATCCGTCAAGAAATCACAGAATGGCGCACCTCACCGCTACCGCCTCCGTCACACGAAGTAACGAAACATGCGCAACACGAAGAAACACGAAGCATCAAATATATGCCACACGAAGAAACACGCGAAAGAGGGCTAACGCGAATCCCGCCTGATGCACAGCCGCAGCGCAGCGCTAATGCACCGCCCCCCCCCCCCCGCCGCCGCCGCCGATCTAATGCACAGCCGACACGCCGACGCGGAGCGCTAATGCATTCAGTATGCATTCCCGACGCGCCAGCGTACCGCCCGAAGAGCATCTCGCCGACGCCAAGCCCGAGCGCAATGCTGAGTATGAAGGCACTTGGAAGGTCATGTGGGAGCGGGGTTGTTAGTAGCTATCTAGACGCGGAGGAGAGGCGGGGAAGCGGAAGCGCGGGTGTGCTCTGCGTGGCCGTAAGTGGGGAAGGGAGGAAGGAGGAAGGAAGAGGTAGGAGGGAGGGAACGAAGGGAAGGAAGATGAGGGGGGAAGGGTCGGAGAAGGCAGGCAGTATAAACAGGCAGACGAGAAGGAAGGGAGAATCGAGAGGCACAAAGCGAAGACAAAGAGCGAGGGATGAAAGGCGAAGAGCATGCACATAACAGCCAACATGAACGCAACCCAGCATCGCCTGAGAAGGGAGGGAGAATCGAGAGGCACAAAGCGAAGACAAAGAGCGAGGGATGAAAGGCGAAGAGCATGCACATAACAGCCAATATGAACGCAACCCAGCATCGCCTGCAGCGCATGCATCATCCCGCGCATGAAATCGTGCGCTGGCACGAACTGCGCCATCCTGTGCACCGTGCGCTCCGCCTCGCCCTTCGCATTCCGCCCGTACGCCCGCCCCCATCATCGCGTGCACCGTGCCGACCGAGTGGTCGACCAGCGCGAGGGCAAAGAGCCCGATGCACACACCCGTGAGCTCTGGGGCATCCAGTCGGCGATCCACAAGGTGTCCCGAGCGAGAAGTGGACGTGGTCATCAGGATGAGCGCCATGCCGTCGTTCATGGACATGTCCATGGCCGGCGGCCGCCATTTTTCCTGCCACCGAAGCAGCGCCAGGCAGCCCTCGATGCCCGGGCTTTTCATTTCTCCGGTGCTGAAGAAGACTTAGAAGAGTGTAGCCTGCCTAGCGTTCGGGTTCCATGTCGTGCAAGTTGCTTGCAAGCGGTCGAGGTCACTGTGATAATTGACGGCTGTTGGACTTTATTTGCGGTTGATCCGATCGGCTCCTATGATCCGACCCCTCTTGCTTTGCAATCTGAACGAACCGTATCAATATCGTGCGATGTGTCCTGACTTGTTGGGCTCTAGCTAGAGACAGCCGACTGATCATGATAGTGGCTTTGGTCTTCCCAAAGACTCAGGCTGGAGCCTGGGATAGAGGGCTCTGCCATTCCTCGGACTGCTGTACCGGAACTGGAATTCACACCGCATCACTGGCTTCGCTGCAACTAACGGCGGAGTTTCGCATGATGCTTTGTCATAAATCAATGCTCTCGCATTCGACTATCATCGGCTCCTCAAAACCGCCGGTCTCACTTTCAGCCTGTCCTCGTTTATCAGCATTGATTAATCCGTCAAGTCGATGCTGGGACGGTTCGACTACGTGCTCGAGCGTTGGCATCGGCATTTCTATCACCAGCTCACTCCACGTATGTCAACTCTTTTCAGTTCTTCAATTGATTAGCTGACTGACGTTATGGTTGAATGCACGAAGCTAGCATCCGACTCCAAGTTGCCGAGGATTTATGCTGTCTATTCTTTCGTTAACCCTGTCGGAGAGTCTGGACTGTGCCCGTGGTATGTGTATTTAAAAGCCAAACGATGAGACATGTTCATACAGGAATCTGCACCAACCTAAAATGGCTCCGCTGCGTAAGAGACTTTGTTTCTCTTCGCAGACATGTCTGATCCTTTCTAGTTCTCTACGCGTTTCTTTCCTTGCTTATGGCCAAGCTGTCGTTTTGTTCCGCTCCTGGTACAAATTCCAATTCATTGAACCCGGTTGTTAACTCATCCCTTTGCATTCTTGACCAGATGCCATGATCGAAAACCGCGCCACTTCTGCGCTCAGCCTCTCGGCGTCAAACTGGATTTGGGTTCCTACGACAACGACTAATGTCGTAGGGTTGCGGAAGGACTTCACGCCGCCCTTGGGCAAGTCGCTCATCGCCGCGGAAATGATCATTACCGCGGACGGCGCCTTCGGGCTCTTCGTCAACGGTGAATACATCGGCCACGGTACCGGCCGCCCGAGATTCGCGATGCGCTATTGCATCGATCTGCTGCCCAGCTTCAACGTCTTTGCCGTGAACTCCACTGGCGGCGGGATCCTCGCCACCATCCTCGTCACATACTCCGATGGGACGACCGACAAGCTCGTCACCGATGGCTCGTGGCGTGTGCACAATGGGCTTCCGGCGGGCTTTGAGCAGCTCTCATTTGACGACACCGCCTGGCCCTCCGCGACGATCGTGGCTGCTTATGGAGCTGGCTCATTCAGCGACGTACTCGTCAACATCCCGAGCGACCCGCCCGTCATCGGCCTGGAGCGCGCGCAGTGGATCTGGACGGACGTGGTTCCCGCAAACGAAATCCTCCCCGCCGGCTCGCGCGCGTTCCGCCGCACCTTCCCCCTTGCGCCCGGGCAGACCGCCATGTCCGCGACGATCCTCATCGCGGCGGACGACCAGTACGCGCTGTACGTCAACGGCGTGAGCATCGGCAACGGCACGTCATACCACAGGGCGCGGCACTACACCGTCGACTTCGCGACCCCCACGGCGGAGATCGTCCTCGGCGTGCTCGCCACGAACGGCGCCACGGGGCACGCGGCGCTGATCTTTGCCATGGAGGTGAACATGCTCCCGAGCGGCCGCACGAACTGCACGGCTGGCGCGTTCTTGTTGTCCGATGCCGGGTGGAAGTCGACGAAGGGCGCCATCCCAGTGGGGTTCCAGCAGCCGGGCTTCGACGACTCGGCGTGGCCGGCTGCGGTCGCCGAGGCGACGTACCCCAATGGAGCTTGGGGCACCATTGCCATCGCAGCGCCCTCTCCTGCGATCACCATCTAAAAGCGCCTTTCCAGCGAACACCTCTTTACGTTCTCCAACCACATTTCTCACAGCCATTTTTATTTTGATGACGAGTGGCTCTGCATTTGTTTCATGGAAAAATAGTCTTAATATTGCTTTCGTCCATCGTTGTGTTAATGGATGCTGGACAGGGCCACATTCTAAGTCGGTGCAAGCTGGCTGCCTAGTGTTGCCGGGGTTAGGTTCAGAACTGATTCTGAACCTGAACCGAACCCCAACCGGACCTGAGTACCGGTTCGGACGATGGCGAAGAACCGGACCGAACCCCAGGTCCGTTTTGGGGTTCGGACTTTGCTGAACCTGAACGAACCTAACCGGATAGCCAGAGCAGTCAGTTTTGACGATTTAGGCAGCATTTCGTGCTAATACGTCTCAAAAAATGGCCTGTATCTTATCTGGGAAGTAGAAGAATATTCGCTGACCTTAGTGGTTCAAAGGCGGCACGGAACTTGACTCTTGCTTTACTCGGATGAGCAGTGGCATTAAATGGCAGGTGATGCCCATTTTGGTTCCTGTGGTGCACTGCACATATATATTTCATGAGTTTGATCATCCAGAGGTCGAAAAACATATCCTTGCTGTTCTTAGAATCATTCAAAGCCTTCGATTCCACCTCTGGATGCGTGGGAATTAAATGAGGTTCGAACTTGTTCTGGACCCCAAATGAACCGAACCTGGGGTCCAGTTCGGGGTTCGGAAATTTTAGGAAAAAACCGAACCTGACCGAACCCAACTGTGCGTTCTCAAACCCTTGGTCTTTGTGGAGCGAAAAAATATGCCCCAACCCTCCTAGGGCACCCTGGGAAGAATTTTATGGAGGTTTGTAACAGGTTTATAAACGCCCTGTTGGCAAACCGGTATTTAAAATGCGGTTTAATTACCCGGGAATAACTTACAGGGCCCTAGTACTCCAGGGTGCATATAAGTATTTCCCCCACCTTAAATCTTTCGACCATTTCGAAGAGCACCCTTCAGAGTTGCCGAGAAGGCACTCTCCCTTACAACGAGCCTTCAGCGAGCTTCGTTTTGAGTGACATCCAGGCAATTTTATCAACAGAATCTTATATCAAACAAGTAGTTGGAGTTGGAGGTGGTATGTCGCACAGCGTGTGCCCCACATGCAAGCAAGCATGCCCTGAACTAGATGACGCTACTACGCTGCTGCAGTGTGTAGTCGAGCCCGTCGAGCAAGCATATGACGCTCCATGTACCACCCAGCAACTACAGCTATAAAGGAACCTACAATAGCCGCGCCGATGTATCCCGAATTGTCATTTGCCTGTGAGGAGATCAGCCAAGTTGTTCCAAATGGGGGCAGAAAGGCTGGTATTACATTCGCCCACCCTCTCCACCACCTTCCTGCAAGCCCGCCGCCATCCTCTGCCTCTGCAGCCTCCCGACACGGTGTGCATTGGTCCCCAATGAGGTCCATGATGGTAATGAGTGAGATGCTGCAGATTTCAGCCAAGTCAGACGACGTGAAACGGGGGCAGGACGGAACACGCACCTGAAGGCCACAAAGATGCTCATGAGCGTGAGGATAATGCTCAGTCCGGACATGACGTTGGCCTTAACACGCTGGTCGCGGGCGACCTCCGGCCGCGTCTGTGCGGGATCCGTACCAGAACCTGCATCGGCATCCACGTCGCTCTGTAAATGTGCCACCGCGTCCGAATCGTCGCTAAGTGCCGGAGGCTTCTCGAATATGGCCCATGTGCGCTCTGGGAACCCCGAGTACGAATAGAGCATCAGTACCGAGTCCGCCGAGTCGATGACAGTCATCCCCGCAGTGAAGAGGAACTGCATCGGCGTCAGCTATCGCCACCATTATCGCGCTGAGTTGTGAATTTTTGAATTTACCGGAAGTATTACGATATAGCTGGACGGGATCGAGGACCCGTCCGATCTCTTCCGCGCAAGCGCCGAAATGGCCAGCAGGGCGATTGAAGAAGCGGTATCGAAACCTAGGGGGCAAAACGCACGAATCAGGCTGAATTATCTGAGAAAGACAATGCAGGCGCACCAAATCCGAACAGCACGCCCACTGGGTACATCTGCACGCTCTCATAAGCAGGGCCGAGCATAGAATATTGGGAACGTGAATACCTTCCACGGCTTGTTAACGAAGGTGATGACAGGGCCTAATATGCGCATCATAAGCATATGGTTATGTTTCGGGTCCTCCGGCTCATCCACCGGCAGGTCTTGTTCCATCCGGCGCTTTGCCTTGAAAGTCGAGTTCAGCAGGCGGGTATTCCAGGAGAACAAAAAAAAATCACCCTCTGGCGCTGCCTGATGATCCGCCCGAGGATTATGGAGTTGGCGAGGCCGACGATGAACAGGAAGGAGCCACTAACGGCGGCACCTACGGGGTATATTCAGAAGGAACCGCGCAGAAACAGAAGCGCGCAGTACCGACTATACCACCAACCGTCCCAACCCCGTCCAACCTGTCATAAACGCTGGTGGAAATCGCAATGGCGACGTTCTTTGGATATAAATCAATTAAGACCCTCCAGTGGATTCAATGCACACGTACCACTGCAATGACGATGGTGCTATGTCCCAGAGAAAAAAATAGGCCGCAGGTGACAGGGAGTTGCCCCATGTTGATCAGTCGCGAGTGGCATTATCAATTGCACTGGCGATCCGATGAGAAATTCGCCGACGTGTACGAGATGGGCTAGCACCTAATATGATCGGCATCCAAACGCTGTGTGAGTAAGATAAAATTAGATTTAGCTAATCGAGTCGGATCGAGACACTTACCATGCCTAAGCCCCAGAGTACGTTGAATCAGACGTTGAATCGGACGAGAATAGGAAGGGGAGCCAATCTGTGGACGAACCCAGGCTAACAGAGCGAGACCCAGGAGGGGCTGCGTGTCCGAGTGGCGGCCAAACAGAATGCCTGCTACGATCCAGCAGACGGCGTTCACAAGGACTAGGGAGACCATGAGCAGCAGAGAACGCCCGAACAAGGTGAAGCGAGGAATGACCATGGTCGTTTTTCTTCAGAGGCAGTCGGATTGCGCTGATAGGCAATGATCGCGTGATCCCGATAGGATCACCTGATACGGCGATAGAAATCGATCAACGGTCCAAAATCTCGACACGTGGGCGTGGTTTGAATTCGGAATTGATTCGTGGGTCCAACACCTCGGAACCTGCTGCACGTGAAGAAAATGACAAACAAGAAAGATTCAAGGTTGAATACAGAGACAATTTTAATAGCCATTCGAGGTGAAATTTGATGCCTGTCGAGGACCACTGGGCCAGGCTTGGGTATACAGTATGGATCCCATTTTGAGACCTTTAGCCCTTTGCCGAGGCTCAAGCGCTCAAGACCGGCACACTACTGACATTTGAGATGATTTCAGGCAACTCATGGTCTGTCCGCTGCATATGTGTCCTGGCAAAATTGGTGTTTGAACTTGTACACCTAGATTCACACCTATATTATTTCCCTGCAGCCCAATTAGTGGTGGTTGAACTTGGGTTGAACCGGAAATGATTGAACTAGAGTGCGTACAGACATGGTCCAGAGTATATACAGCTTGGCTAAAATGATATTTAGAACCTCGGAGGCGACTATTAGTGCCGAATTACCATTGAGGTACTTGCCCGAGAGCTACTTACAGATATACCAGTTGTGCGCCGGTCTTGACGCGGATGGGAAAGGACAGCGGCAACGAATGCCGAACATCGTGGGAACTTTGATGCATCCCAAAAAGGCGAGATTATGTCATAGAGGGGAGGAGGGGCCGCCCGACCCTCTGGAAACAAAAAAAAAATCGGGGTGTAGTGCGGATTTCGCAAATCCGAATCCCCTTGGTAGGCGGAAGTAGACTCCATCAAATGCAACTCTCCTGGAGGCTCTGTGCATAGTGTTGGGCGTAGAGGCATGATCCCCGACCTCAGGCTCAAGCCTCACAAAGGCCCTCATTCGGCCTCCGAAGACCTGGGCAACGGATTTTTTCAAATCGTTTAGGGGATTTACGGAGTAGCGATCATGAATTTTCTTGAGGAATCAGACAGGAAGGGATGGTTGCTGTAAGTCTGGTGTTGCGAGATCGGAGATAGGCACAAGAGTTCGGTCCGTATGGAAAGAGTCGAGGATACATAGTGAAGGTCCGAATCGCCAGAAATATCAAGGTAACGTTCTCTGCTGAATTTACCAATAGGCGAATCTGATGTGTTCGTGCAGTACAGAGCCGTCGATGGTGAAATACTGTACGCTGAGGTTTTTACCCAGCGAACATTGACCCTAACATCCAGATTCTATGAAGGATGCCGTCGCGGCCCGACACTAGAGGCGTCGGGGAGAGAGACTCCGATACTTCAGATACATCGAAAATGTAGCACAAAGAAAATAAGATGTACTACGGTATCAAGGGAATTAAATTAGTGTCGACGCTCAACGCCTGTGCCAGGTTGATCGACCACCTGCCAACCTTGTACGTTACCCTCGTCCTCAAGTCGACCGAGATCACTTTCTGCTTGTTCCTGGGGTATTTTTATTCTGCGATATCTCTGGATCGCCTGTGGGTCTATTCGCCGATATCTGCGTTCTCATCCTGGGATCTCCGGGGCTCTTCTCGTGTTCTGGGTCTCTCTTTCCCACCGGATTGTTTCGTGTCTTCTGTATCTCAGCGAGAGGTATCGATGTCGCGGATTACGAGTACTTATGTAATCGTTTTAGTCAACGAAAATGAGGTTTTTGCAGGCTCGAAACCTTTTGTCCACTTTTAAGTTTGAATGAAAATTAGTGGCGGTTCTAATGAATTTAGTGGCTGTGTTGAAGTGATGCTAGTGGCTATACTTAAATTTGCTTCAAATTTTGTGACTTTTTAGTGGCCGTGCTGTGGCCGTGCTTGCTAGTGTAATACTTCGCTCATTTCGTTGAGAGTTCATCTGAATCCTCCGCATCCTTTTCTTTTCTTTCAATGACATTTAGCTTATCAACCCACAGACAATTGCCTTTCTAGTTCACTGCCAATTTGCCATCTCGGGCCGCCGCTTGCCTTAATTCAAATCAAATACACGGGAAGTTGCGGTAATGCCCACACTGCTGTCCGAACTTGTCTCATGAACATGCCATCTCATGGGAATGTGTGCCCATTCTGTACATCCTAGTCCACAGGACTGACCTCCGAACCTCGAGTCATTCCTAGTGACGTACTCTATAACCATCTACTTATCCTTCGACAATTCTGGGACCCCACGTAACACTGGAACGTGCGTGGTTCGACTGTTTATCTAGTTTTTTAGACTTTTCCTCGTGCCCTACTGTGCGTGTTGGTCCGTGTAATTAAATCATCTGACATCTTGAATTTGGGCTCGGGTGTCGCACAGACTTGATCCTAGCCCCGGACCTCTGATTCGTGGAGATGGGGATTGCACCCGATCCGTCGACCACTTGCTTTGCAGAGCCTTGCAAGCTTCAAGTTCATGTTGCTATGTTTCACAGAAGGTCTCTCAGCTTCGGCCGACTCCCCATGCTAAATAAAGGCTTCCGACAACGCACAGGGCAGGAGTGACGGCATCCCCGACTGTCGAACGTGCGTTTGAGGGTGGGATAATTTGGACTTGGTGTTAACCATGAGGTCGCCATTGATACTTATGGTCAAATGCGGCTTACGAGAAGGGGGCGATGCCCTCACCGAGAGCTTTTGAAGCCCGCTTGCGGCACAACTGCTGTCACACAAGCGCGGGGATCGGGAGGCGCCGGCGATCCCATGTGGTATCTCGTGCCAAAAACGACTTCATTCGGTCACTGCTCCGCTTCGCACCCGATTCTTACGGTCTCCACTTCTGTATAAAGCAACCTGCAATTGCTCCACGGTGCCACATTTCCCCTGGCTCCTCCCTTCCGCACCAAAACTCAACACCGATGCAGACGGTCAAAGACTCTGGCAAAGGCCGGTCGAATCTTGCGAACTTCGAGCAGGAGGACACTTCCAGACCAGCATTCTATCTCACGTATGCGGAGGTGAAGTTACTCAGTATCGCTGGGGTGCGTTTATCTCGCTTTCCTTGTGATCCTCAACTGCTCACAGTATACTTGAAGATTGGATTCTTCCTTGACGGTAAGCCTGTCATTAGGCGTGCTCCTCTGCTTGCTCTGATGGTCGAATAGCATACGATCTCTTCGTCATCAACGTACGCCGTGTGATTGTTCTTCCACTAGCACTACTAACACAGGAGTCCAGCCCGTGGCTACGATGCTTCAGTATCGTTTGTACGGCGGGGACTCCCTCCCTGCCGGTCTCCAAGGTCTACTAAAGGCGGGCGCCAATATTGGGAGTGTGATTGGCCAGTTTCTCTTCGGTGCGAACCCACCCCATGTGGCCGTCAGTACGCAACTAACGGTTACGTCCACTGCAGGGTACCTCGCCGATTCGCTCGGCAGAAAAGCAATTTGCAAGTGGCACACTTTATACGGCACTTCACCTGCTGACCTTGGCCGTAGACGGAAAAGAGCTTATGCTTATTATATTCGCGACTATCATGTGTATTAGCACGCCCACTGGTATGCCTCCGTCATTTTTCGAGGATTGTCCTCCCATGCCATGCTATAGGATCATTGAGCCCGGACGGGTGCCTCATATATCTTTCCGTATTCCGCATTGTGCTTGGTATTGGCGTAGGAGGAGGTACGTGGGCTAGAATTCACTCTAGGATACCGTTACTGAAGTCAACGAAGATTATCCGATGAGCGCGTCCATCACCAGCGATCGTGCCGTCTTGCGAAAGCGCGGCACAATGCTTGCCTATATTTTCTCCAACCAGGTCTAGCCCTTTGCTGTGGAGCTCAAGTCCCTACTGATCTGGATAACAGGGCTGGGGCTCGTTGGTCGGATCGCTGGCCACGATCATTGTACTTGCAGCGTACAAGCATGTGATGAACGATGAGGGAAAGACGAGCAAAGTAGACGGCGGTGCGTTGTACTCTACTGGATCTCGATTGTCTCATATATTTTCCTTCCTAGTCTGGCGCATCGTCGTAGGCCTGTCGCTCATCCCTGCTTTCGGAACGCTGTATCAGCGGCTCACCCTCCCGGAAGCGACCCGCTTCATTGAGCAACAGAGCCAACACGCGAATGGCATGGAGCTGAAGCACACGAACGATTCTGCGGAGGAGGCCGCCGATAAGGCTGCCCATGAGGCCGCGGTGGCAGAGGTGGTCCACAAGAAGGCTCATTTCCGTGGTGCGCTAAACTGTTTCCTCGAGCCCGTCCGTTGATAACAACCCCGGACAGAATTCCTAATCTACTTCGGCGAGTGGCGCCATGCGAAAATGCTCATCGGCACGGCTATGTGCTGGTTCCTCCTGGATATCGCGTACGTTGGCCCTTGTCTCATAGCCACAAGATCCTCACGGTGTCCGCAGATTCTACGGGATTAACCTCAACCAGAACGTTGTGCTCCAACAGATTGGATTCGACGGAAAGACGGGGACACCGTGGGAGAAGCTTTTCAAAGTGTCTACTGGAAACATTATCATCACGGTTCTTGGGTTTGTGCCCGGTAAGTATCACCCGGCATTCCGAGTCAACGTGGAATTCAAGGGACGATCTTTGTACAGGGTACTATGCAACGGTGCTGCTGATCGAGAAACTCGGGCGTAAATGGATCCAGATTCAAGGGTTCCTACTGGCCGCTTTATTCTGTGTGTTGTCTGCCCTTTGTTGCCTAATTGACTGCTGAAATAGTTTTTGTTAACTTACAAGTGGCGATCTTGGCTGCCAAATTCCACACGTTGAGCAGGCCAGGATTCATTGTGTGCTTCTCGTTCTTGCAGGTAGGTATTCTGTAGGTCGTTCATTCCAGCACTCATTGCACGGACCAGTTTTTCTTCAATTTCGGAGCAAATACGTGAGTCCGGAGCACGTTCTTTCTCGCAGTTCAGTGCTAATATACTGCTCGCATACAGTACGACATACGTAAGCATTCATTATTTCAGGCCACAGCCCTCGCTGAATTAAATTCGTGGCAGTGCTATCCAGCGGAAGTGTTTCCAACCAAGTTCCGCGCGTCCGCGCATGGGCTGTCCGCCGCAGCCGGCAAAGCAGGAGCGATCATCAGCGCACTTGCGTTCAACTCGCTCAGTACGTCTATCGGCACGGACAAGGTTCTCTGGAGTGCGTCGACATTTCCTATTTTCTTTGCAGACTGTTCATTGATGTCCCGCCCGTGCCTAGTCTTCGTCGGCTGCTGTATTGCGGGCGCGTTCTTCACCCTCCTCCTGCCCGAGGTCCGCGCACGTGATCCGGACGAGATATTAGCGCAGGAGATGGCGGCGGAGAGGATATAGTCGCGTGCTCGTCTCGATTTCACCTCTACCAGGCCCGGATTCTGTCTGTACGTTCCATATGTATTATCCCCCTATCTTGACCCTGGAGATTAAGAGTCTTAATCGCACCTTATGCTTCCATCTTGTTCCAACGCTCACGAATGACGGGAATTTCCTTCGGCCCGCGGAAACTTCAAATCTCGGGTGCCGTTGGAATTCACTGACACTGCATGTCTGAAGAGGCACTCGTAGCAGAGAAAAGGTTTAAACGTAGGTGGACCGTAAGCAAGCGCGATGCATTCCAAACATGAACTTTGAAATGTTTCTCCAATGTGCGGATGAAGTGGGGGATGCTGCAAGTATGGATGTCAGAGGTCTCAGCTCTCATTCTTACTAAGCCCATCTTTTATATCAATGCGATAGATCTACAGTCCTTGATGCTCAAGTTTCTGGCTTTCTGTGCCTTGAAACCAGGGGTCAGGATGTGTTTCATTTCAAATGACGAGGAAGGATGACGTCTGCCCTGCTCTCGGGCTTCTCGCTGTCAGTGTAGGTAGGTAAGTTAGCATTACAGGGCACGGTCCAACTCATGAACGCCGGTTTCCAGGAAATATTCCGGTGTACACGCACTAATTACACCATCATCCCTGGGCCCTCCTGCACTCAATTAGACGAGCTCGCGGTCGCAACCGTCGGTCGAAACGTCTAGCTCGCCACCGTAGATCTAAAGAATACAGAAAAGCAAAAAAAAAAATGTTAGCAACATCAACTCCGGTTAACCTCACGAACACTCAAATGAAATACGGGAAGGGCGTGGAATATTTACAGGAAGCTTCGCAACCGGAGCTCAGTTGCGCTACTGGGTAAGCAAGATCAGTCCCACACAGGCCTTCCGCGGCTAACAGGTGAGTAGACAATAACAAGAAGGTCAAAGCCTCTCGAGTTGGAGTGTTTCACCATCGTTAGGTAGTGCCACATGCAGGAAATCCCTTAGTAGGCCAGCCTTTGTCCTGTTTAGGTTCACGACAGCCATGTAATAAATTGAGCTTCTTAAACGAGCCACGTCACCTTGTAGCTATATAAATTTCTGTACCAGCGTAGTATTGTGACCGATGTTTGACATAGAAGTGCACCGACTCATAATTACTGGGCAGTGGAATAGTAATGCTCTAGCCAGCACTGATGAGCCCCTGGGCCCACAACACTTTCCCTTTGCCCGAAAGTTCAGTAGAACAATTCAGACGGCACGAGAAATGTTGTGGTCAATACCAACAGGGTAGGCGCACCATTTAATCGAGCTCGAGCAGGTGCTGGACTTGTAGAGGTCTTAACCTTCGGTTGTGTGGACAATGGAGCAATCATGGACCAGCAGTGGCGATCGATCATTATAGAACTAACCTCAACTTTACATGAATCATGCACCGGGTCACTGCGAAATTCCACACTGTATTTTGTGAGCTGATGATTCTTATCATGTGTTTAATTTACCGTATAATTTGTCCGCAAGAGAATGTCGTGCGTGGTAGTCTGTTCTGGTTTTGTGAGTCTTTGCGTACTACCCACATATTGTTCCGCTGTAATGACAACAGCCTGTATTGTCCCTGGGATCATTGATAAGGAGCGGGGAAAATTCCAAAATAAGGATTAAAATTTCCTCCCGCTTTTTGTCTAGATTGGTTACCATTACATGCACGCTCAGCCAAGGAAAATACGTAGCGGAACGCTGCTGTTGCCGAGAGTGGTGAGTTCTGCTGCGAGCCAAGGCCATATATGTACTGAAAACGTCATAATTGGACGTCGCAGGCTAAGTTAGTGTACAAATTGCTGGGCTATGAGATCCGAGGGCACTCAGAAATGATAGACGACCCTGACGGGAAGCCCGATTTCAGGTTCTATGTTTTGACTCAAGACCAACGCGCCCAGTAACGCGTCACATCCCAATTAATTTCCCCGTTCTTTGTCCTGTACATAGAGGAAGACTAGCACATTTAAGACAGGATCGGTCCCTGCGGTAATTCGGCAGACACAGTTCAAGATGCTACGTGATTCTTCCGCTGCCTGTATGCGCGCAGAAGGACTCTAGTGAAAGCGATCATCCTGGTTGTAGTATTTGTGGCTCGGGTTTGATACCCAGGAACATTTCGTTCGACCCTCACCCTCAACAATTAACCTCGCATTCTCCACTACCTGTTGCATGGTACTTCTCTCGATCGTATCAATTGGATTGGATTTGAACTAAGGTACGGTACATGGAGGACCATTCTCCCCGCTGATCAGTACCGGACGCCACAACACGAAGTGCACCGTGAGTGGTGAGCGTTTTACCTATTCGCGCGAAGAGAGCAGGAGCTACCAAGGAGTCCGCCTATTTTCACTCCGCGAACGAGATACCTATTCTGAGGGTGGTGCGGTGCCTCAGCGCCGATATTGAGATGAAGCGCAGACGAAATAAATTCGCCCAAGCTCGCTGAGACCTCATCTCAGAGTCGCGACGAGCGGGGCGGGTCATCTTGGAACAATATGGTGGGTCATTAAAAATTGTCGTTCAGATAGAGTTTACAGCGGTACATGGCATTACATTTCAAACGTGAGGACTTCGGTCCATATCTCCTTCATTTGTCATTCATCTGGGCTAGCTTGAGACTGGACTTATCCGTCCAGTGGTCCCCAAGAGGAATCCCCCTCGCAGCAACTTTCCTCTGCTTGTTGCGTCGGCGCAGGAAGAATGCCACCAAGCACAGTGTGGCGGTGAGCGCCACGCCTCCGATGACCCCGCCCACAATTGCCCCTACATGTGCCTTGTGTGGTACAGTGTTTCTAATCAAGTTCGGCTCAACACGAGGCACAGGGACTGGATCAGCGACACCTACGTGTACACCAGATAGTCAAACTGGATATATTGGTCCGCCTTCGCCGGGGACATCGTTAGCGTGTGCGGGCCCGCGGGGAGGCCCCAGTTCTCATATGCTAGGGAGATCTTCTCCGCGTCGGTCGGGATGTACCCTGCCTGCACGCCATCGAGGTCGAAGATACACTCGCCCACGACGGCGAGGTACGCGTAGACTGCGGTCCCTGGTGCTTCAGGTGAGCATATATGCGCGGCGCGAGACACCTGGGGCGCACCGGTGAAGGACACGATAATGGAGCCGCCAGTGATGGTCGACGTCCCGTTGAAGAGCTCTCCGGTCGGGCGGCAGGTGCCTGGCGTGCACAATACAAGCGGCTGCTCGGTGTACACAACGGCTGCGTCCGTATTGTCGATGGTGTAGTTCTTGAGGGTTCCACTGACCGTTCCGCAGAGTACGGCGAGCAAAGCGAGACGGGCAACCCACATCTTCAGTGATAGACGACGCGGACACGCGGACGATAAGGCTATGGGCAAGCAGCGTCGGCTATCGGCGTGGTATACACCCATGTATAGCGGAAGCAATCCGCCGAGATGCCGTGCAACCACCTGACACGTGCTGTAGGATCAATGCAGTTTTCCACAGTTCGCAGAGACACTAGTACTGATCTGGTGACGTACGCACTCAAGGCAGGCTTAGGGCAACTGCCATACTCTGTCAGCGCCTCCACTTCTATTGGCAGGGTTGCCTCGGAACATAACGGTCCAGTCGTGAGGTTAGAAATGCAACCATTGCCCGCGAGCGCAGCGAACAACTGCCCTATAATGTCGAGAACGAGACTGTACTTACTCGAAATAGTATAAATATTAACTTTCCGCCATCAGACTTGAATCAGCCATTGGTAGAGCGCTCTGATGCGGTCCCTCAACCTGCGATAGGATCAACTTCTTCCCGCCTCTTCGATCACTTGGTCCGCCGTTTTTGGCATGCCCCAGGTACATCTATACTGCATCCACACCATCGATTCGACACTAAGCCAGGTGAGGATGCTAGATGCTCGAATCATGTTGCGGAGATCACGACGTACCTCTACATAATCTAAAGAAAGATCTGCGGCGCGGGCAGGCTTGGCACAGGATAAATCGGGCATTATTGGTTCTCTTGATGACGAGATGGACGGCCTTCGTTTGCAAGTCTTTGGTTTCCATCCCCATAGAGCTTACCCCATCTTCCTACCTCTCTCCTCCTTCTTTTTCCTCGACGTCAAATGACCTAAGACAAGTTAACACAGCCACAGCACATACACAGCTTGCGGAATTAAACCTGATTAGATGAAATTATTCACACCGTGCCTGCAATTCCCCTTTGGTTGAACTGCGGGGCGATTGCAAGCCAACTGAAAGTTGTGAAAGGCAATACCAAGTCGGGCAGGCTGGGTGAAAATGACCGAATTCCGTGGAGCACCGCCGCTTATGCTGTTGAAATATCTCGGAAACAAAATAAAACCCTCACAGCGCCCCAGGGGGACACAGCGTTCACCTGCGGCCATCTTGCTGTATAAAATACGTCCATCGACAGCGACTTTCCCCCATTGTCGCGTCAATTTCTCGCCATCTTCATCTCTCTGGGCTGTCTGGCATTTCTGCACTATAGCAACTCTCAAGATTCACAGCACGAAATTCTGGGGCTGGCTGGTCTGCAATGTTCTTTCTCCTTGGCCCGTTGTGGCATATCTTTTGGGCATCAACTCTGGGGGTGTTTATGTGAGCGCTGAAAATCACTCACACGATCTTGCCATCAATTTCAACTAAATTTCAGCACCCCATGCCGTGGTCTGTTCGTTCAATTGCTTGGTCTTGCAATTTTTCCACCCCCGATTCATCCCGCTACAATCACTTGTAGCACAGTATTTTCTGGGCGCTGAATCCGAATTTAGATTTTTTTTTTTTCTGGCTGAAAATTGGCTGAGAAAAATAATAATTCTTGGGTTTTGAGTGAGATCGGACTCGAAAAATCGGGAAAATCAGAATCAGAAAGCTGGGCCCCGCAAATGGGGGGGTCTGGGGTTGCTTGGAGGGGTGTTCGGGGCGCTGGGGGCGGTTCCGGTGTCTAAGTGGCTGTTTTCTGTTTACGTCTTTTGTCCTTTTTTGGGCATCAGTAAAACAGCACGTTTGTCTTTGGCGTCTTTGGCGTCTTGGCCAAGACGTCAAAGACGTCCAAGACACATTTTTCCCAAAGACGGGCATCTTTGGCTAAGCAGATTCAAAATCTTAGCCAAGATGCACGTCTTGGACAAGACCGCTAAGATGTGATATGTCTTACCCAGGACTCTATCAAAGATGATTTGAAACCATGAAAGATGACTCAAGACCATTGAAAGACAGATAAAAGACATCTATATTTGGGGTCTACTACGTACAAACGAACTATTAATTCGCATCGCGGATGACGAAGTTGGCGGCAAGTACATGTGGGGTGAGGCCGTTTCGCATACGGCTGAGTTGGGTAGATAGGTTGTGTAGCGGGAAGTATGTGGAGGGCCGAGGGAATCGTGGGGGGTCGGAATACTGTCGCAGATGATGAGTAGAAGGAATAAGGGTTATTGGACATACATACCTGTACCGCAGAAGAACTAGTGCATCCGACTCGGAAGGAGAATAAATGGTACGAGCTGAATATGAAAGATCAGCGAGCGAAGAGTATGGAGGCCAGTACATACCTGCGCCGGGAGGAAGCGTGCTATTCTGCCACACCGATTCAGGTTCGGGAGAAGACTTGGGGAAAGAAATTAGTATGGCCCCAAGCGGTTGTTAGACGCGTAAGACAGGACCAACACTGCAAGCGCAGCGTGGGAGAGAGCTAAAAGCAGTGAGATATGGGACACAGCTATAGAGAGGGTCTAGACGACGAGAGCAGAGGTAGGGAAGTAAGGAAACGAGAGTTCTTGAGGGCGGGAGCATGAAGTTTGAGGCTCCGCGGCTTGAGACTTGAGATTCGAGGCCTTGCAAGGCTTAACGCTTGAGACTGGCCTTGCGAGGTTTGAGGACGAGAGCTTGAGGAGGACGCGGGCACCGGGGTGATGGGGGAAAAGGAAAGAGAGCGACCAACCATTTGATGGCCTGGAATCACGCCATCCGTCACCCGTAGCAACGGATCATTGATTGGACTGATCAAGCGGAGTTTGAATGACTTCAATTGACTGGCATCACTCTGCCACTGAAGGCTCGAGCAGTGTTACACGCCGTTCCGCTCCAGGATGGGTGTTGTAGTATGAAGACTCGGGCCGCATTTCTGGCCCGACAGTTTTCTCTCCGGCTGGAGGCTCAATTCCGACCGAGATATTACTAGCAGTTTTTACTTCCAATTACTTGCGAAAACTATGCAATAACATGCCACAATGTGTGTTACAGTACTTGGATTTTTCAGTGCCCAATAATATTTCCAGGCCACAGATAGCAAGATGATGCCTAAAGACTAAGACACCACTCCCCAAGACTAGGATGTCTGTAAGACACTATCCAAAGACACAGATGCAATTTTTAAAGACAAAGATCCCCAAAGACGGGTTTCAAAGACAAAGATCTCAAAGACAAACATGCTCTTTTACTGATGGGGACGTCTCGTTCCCTCGGGAATTGCCGTGTGCCTCTGATGGCTTGGCGCGAAAATGGCTCATCGAGCACGCGGTCTCCTGTCTCCACTGAGTCCACTCGTCCACCATGACTGCGCTGCCCGCCGTCGTCGAGCTGGCGCTACTTCCCAGCTGCGAGGTCCGGTTGTAGGGCCCTCTTACCCCCCTCCTTCGGGTGCATGGTAGTCAGAACGTAGGTGTAGGGCTGCCAGCGCAGTACACTCCCACCCCTCGTTGCTATCTTGCCGCTCGTCGCCCTCCGCCCGCGGTGAGAGCTCTTGCCACCCCCACGCACGCTGTGTCCCCCACGCAGGTCTGGCATCCCTGCGGCATCAGACACGAGATAGTCACGGTTTTTTTCTCAGTCTTCGCGCGCACTCTCCATGGGCATGCGAGGTAGGAGAAAGACCACGGTGACGACGGAGACAGGCGAACGCGAGAGTGCAGTCCTCACGGAGCCGGACCCTGTGTTTTGTCTTTTTGTCGTTTGTCTTTCGCCCATTGGCGCGAATGTGCGTAGATTTCGTGCTCCACCCCATCCTCGTTGCTATTGGGGAATTCTGACTGTGCTCGTTATTCTCCCAGTGCGCACCTGGTTCTTCCTCTTTCCTTCTCGCAGTCCAGACATCGCTGTAGCTGCCGCGCAACGCACGCTGGCGCACATGCCCGAAGAAGACAAGGAAACTAAGGCTACCCGCGAGACAACCGCACGCAGCCCTCGCGGAGCTTGCGCTGTGCGAATCCGCGCGAAGTTCGATCGTTCCCGCCGCATTTCTCTTCATCCGCGCGGGCCTCGCTCTTTGGCTTCTCGCCGTCCGCGCTCGCTGCGTCCCACCCGACCCCGCGCCCCGCGCCGGCGGAGACATAAGCAGGGAAAAGCCACCGCGCAATCCTCACGGGCTGTCTTCCGTCCTGCGTACATCCGCGATGCAGAGGGCCGTCATTTAGCGGCGGCTTCGGACGTTCCTGCCCTATCTGACCTCCCGCGCACGAAGTACCAGCAGCATCCTTTCACCGGTGCGGAGCGCGGCGCTCACGGCGGTCTGTCGAATCTGTCCTGTTGCCGTTCCGCCTGCAAAGCTTTAAGGTCTGGAGCTCAAGATTCAACGGCGCTGAGTGCGCCCCTTCCCTCTTAGGGTTTCTGGATTCTGGCGTCTGTTGCGACTCAACCTCCCTTTTCTACAGCGCCGAATGACATCAGGCGCATCAATATTCAATATGCACGCACACTTAATCATTTATTCCCGGGCAGCGCGCTCTACGAGAAGCTCGACTACAGCGTCGCGGACCTCGAGGCCGTGGCGAGCGCGCCGATCGCGCTGAGAAGCGATAAGGTGCGCTTCCTCATCTTCGCTCTTCGCTCTTGCCTCCTTCCCCTCTCTTCTCTTCCTCCTCTCTTCCCCCGTCTTTGACGCTTACTCCGCTCTTTTCTCCTCCTCGCTCCCCCCTTTCTTGCGCGTGCTCCTCTCTAGATCTACCCGCGTCCCTCTTTTCTCCTCCTTGACGCATGCGCCTCTCTTCCTCCCTTCCTTCGACGCTTCCCCCTTCCTTTGGCTTACTCCTCCTCTTACCCGTCGCAGGTCCAAGTCCTCATGCGCCGCGCCGCGTTGTCGCTGCACGGCATCGAGGGCGCGTTCGCGGGACCGGGCGTGAAGACGGCCATCCCTGCGAAGGTGGCGGGCACGTTTAGGATTCGGTGCGTGCGGTTTGAGCCTCTTCAACCCTACCTTCCTCTCGCGCCCATACCCCCGTGCTCTCCCTGTTTCTCGGCCGCTAGTACCTATCTTGCGCCCTCCCCTTCCGCGCCCTCCCCCTCCCTCTCTTGAATCCACACTGCCGTCCCGAGTCTTCACCCCTAACTAGCCACTCTTCAATCCTACCTTCCTTTCTCGCGCTTATTTCCTTCCTCGCGCATACTACCCACGTTTCGTCTCGCGCATACTTCCTTTCTCACCCATGCTAACCACGCTTCGGCTTCGCAGCCTCGTCCCCCCGCAGACCCCCGCGGCCGTCGCGCCGCTCGTCGTCGCCCACCTCGAGCGCGAGTTGCAGCTCGGGAGTAAAACCCGGATGTGCATCCTTCTTTTCTGGCTTGTGTCCTCCTTTCCCCCTTTCTTCCTTCCTTCCTTTCGTTCCTTCTTCCTTCCTTGCGCTCTTTTCTTCTATGTAGCGGTGACCGCTCGTCGCCGGTCCTAAGTCCTAACTAACACCCGCCCCGCCCTAGGAGATCGAGGTGCTGAACAGCGGCATGCCGTGGGTCGGCACTACGGTGCGGAGATCACGGCGACTGTGTGTCTGCGGCCCATTTATTCTCGTTCGTTCTTCCCGCTGCGCGGCGTCCGCGGCGTCGACGCTCCTCCCCTCCCCCCTCTCTTGCTCTCCGCACGTACTCGCTAACATGCCCCCCCCCCCCCCCCCCCCCCCCCCTCCTCCCCTCCTCTCTTACTCCCCTTACTCGCTCGACGCTAACACGCCCCGTATTCGCTACCACGCCCCTCCGACCGTACACTCGCCAACCCCCCCCCCCCCTTCTTAGGCGATCTACAAAAAGACGCCGGACCTGACGCGCGCAGGCGGGTCGATCCGGTGACACTCGCGTTTGCGGAGACGCTCGGCGTGAGCGTGCTGCTTTTGCCAATGGGGCGCGGGGACGACGGGGTGCAGTGTGTTTCTTTATTTCGGGGTTTTTTTTGCTTCGTTTTGGACCTGTTCTTTGGCATCGGGAGCGTGTCCATCGGAGCGGGGGTCTTTGGAACGGCCGATCTCCACCGCGTACGCGGGGCGCGTGTGGCGCCGCCTCCACCAGCTCTTTTTTCGTCGCGTTCGGCTTGCATCGATCAGCCACTCACTGCGTTCAGCGGGTTAATAGCCGCAGGTTCGGGGAGCTGTTGAACATCGTGGCTATATATAGTCTAGCTGTGGCTAGTTACCTCACACACATAGTGTACTATTAAGACTGAATGTTCACACTATGTCACCCGTCACCTAAGGTGTTCACTTTTTCGAGTGTTCACTTCTCGGCAATCCCCATATCTGGATGCTCGGCATCCGCCGGGCAACATTTTTCGGCCTATTTAGGCCTCGAAAACTCAACGTCACCGTCAACTACGTCCCAAATGTTCAGTTCACGAACCTCCGTCACCCGTTACCTGAACATTTGATCGTAATAATCATTAATGGGTGGCAAAGGGTTCACAGACTTGACGCTTGGACGTGGTGGATCGTTCCAGCGCAGTAAGAGGACTAGGAGATTGGGAGTCGGATTCCCACGACACCGTAGGGTGCAGCGCAAGTCTTCCTGTTGCATGGAGGTTTCTTGCACAGGAATCAGAATATGAAAGACAAAAAGATCAGGCGGCGCGGGGGAATGATGGTAGAATCAGAGGACCAGGTAATACATATGCATGCTCCCACATTGCGCATTGCGCATGCGTGCGCAGTTGTGGTTACTTGTGGCGCACATCACTCGGCGCCGCTGACTTTCGAGCTGCCTGCGCCATGAGAAGATATCATACAGCGGTCGCGCAGGGGCTGGATTTGGCTCCGCGGGAGCAAGCCGAGGGGATGAGAAATATTCGCAGAGTCCTCCTGCGTAGAGGCAACTCGGATATAATGATGTCGGGCATGCCGCATGTTTCAGGAAAGCGCCCGGTGACGCGGGATTTGGGACGGCGGGAGGATCAGTAAATAGCCGGTGTTCCTAAGTGCATGACCCCGTCGGTTTGGAGTATTCGAACAGAAGGCGTGGAACAATCACCAAGTGTTCGAGAACCAGTGAGCAGCGATGATCGGCTTGGGAGGATCAGTTAAAATGAAAGCAGATGTGCATAAGCCCGGGCCCCGGTGCCAGCGATTCGCGCGTTCACAAAATGAAGGGTTGATATTATATTCGGGTAAGGTCTCGTTTCGATTTCAAGAGGCGCTGTGTATTCCGAGAAGACGATCATTAACGAGAGAGCCCTATGCGCGTGAGATCTGCGTTTCGAATGAAGTTGGAATGCAGCGTGAGAAATCGCCCTTTCATCGTGCCGCCACGTGGGACACCTGCGGATCAAGCCGAGTGGCAAAAGCCGAGCCCTCTTCCCCAACCACCATCCTGATCTTGTCTGCCGTCTGTTCCCGTCTCGCGCATCCAGGCTCCTTGTGCCTAGAACCAGTGTCTCGTAGGCGCCCTAGAGCTTCTCGGCCGTTTCCGGGTCCCGGGGCGGCGCTGAGCGAGTTGGCAGTTCCTCCTGCGTGAGGATGAAGGCCCCCTTGCGTCACTGAACGACGGCGTCTCCCACACAGGAAGGCTGCTCTTCTATTTCGTTCTCGCTATGTTGACGGCACCATTCGGGCTGGGCTTAGATAGGAGAGGCGTGTGTCTGCGGCATGCACGATAAAAGGTGCGTGTCTCGTGTAAGCGATTAGGTCCATACCATCCGGACGTGCCCGAGGAACCCGCCGCGGCACTGCATAGCGAGTGATGCTGTCTTTTTTGGCTGGCCCCCTTCCGGATAGTTCATGCTCCACCTCGTCGCACCTCTCCCTGCGTGCCTCGCTTAGGCGTGTATCCCGGCCACACTCTCCTCGACATGCCGTTTTGTCATGCAGGCCGCTTTACACTTCGCCCGGCCTCGTTGGCTCGGGGTATCTTGCATTCTTCCCATCGTCTCCTCCCGCCCGTCCATCCGCATCGGGCATTCCACACTGACCACCCTCACCTAGGGTATTCGTATGGTAACAGGTCGTCGACCAGTGGCACGGTACTCAATTCCATGCGCAAGCGCTCCTTCAGTCCCGCATCTCTACTTATTGTCCCACAGGCGCCTCCTCCCTCTCCTCCATCGTTCTCGAATGTACGGACCCTCTTCCAATCCTCGGGCGTCTCTTCTGCTTAGAGCTAGACGACACGCAATATTCCCGGCACGATGACGGATCGTCTTTGCTCCTCTCTTGCGTGCATCACCTCGAGAAATGATAATTCTCGGAGCGACCGCACCGATAAATCCACCTCGCTGGAATCCACACGCCATCTCACTTTTTACGTAGGACAGCCGCCGTAACCCATTGAATGGTCGTCGGACCGCATGCGAAGATCAGGCTGGTGCCATATTCAAGTTTTGGACAATTAGACGCATTCTCATGCGCAGTGCCGAAAAGCCATGCAGGTGCGGTGTATTATTGCTATTCCCCTAAACTAGAGCGAACGCCTCCAAGTCTGAACTCAACTCAAGGAATGGACCCTTATCTGTTCCGCGGGTGCAGGAGATGCTTCTGATGGAATACGCCGATCTCAGAGACCTCGTGAGATTTCTGATCTTTCTTCGTGGGTCCGCACATCCTCCTACACTCGCTGAGTTACTGAGTCATGTTTGTTAGTTTCTTTGGTTTCACTTACACTACCGTATGTAAGGTGCGACCCTCCTACCACGATAATCACTGCGTTCCGACCCCCCGTAGACACAGGGTGTGTCTACAGGCGTAGCCCAACCCGTAGACACAGGGTGTGTCTACAGGCGTAGCCCAACCCGTAGACACAGATGTGTGTCTACATGTGGCTACGTCTGTAGCCACAGTGCGTCTACCTCTGCTACCTGGGTATACCTGGGTCCGGGCCGTAGACCAAGGTGGGTTGGGTTTGTCGCCTGTATTAGGGCATAAATCAATTCCGACATTCTTGTGTTATGGTCACAATTGACGGAAGATCAACTAAACATTACGCCAGCTTCAACTGGTCGTATTTACAGTTGTTTATTCGCGGATCAGAACCACGTGTGAGGGCCTATCGAGGCTGCAAAAAGCCATATGCACATTGCTAAACCCTTAAATAGTCGAACGAGGTTGGGCAAGGGGTTGGTGATGATATGTAGGCTCGGTAGTCCAAGGTAGCCCAATGGAAACTGATGTAGGCACAGCATGGCTACGTGATGTAGACTCGGCTACACTGGCATCCGAGTCATCGTAGCCAAAGGTGTGTCTATGCTCCGCAACGACCCTTGTCTACCCCCATCGACGAACGTAGCCAGGGGTAGCCCAAGCAACGTCATCGTAGCCACACCGGGTCTACAGGGGGCCGGAATGCAGTGAATACCGCCACGGAGGAGTTACTTTAGCCATCAGCACCATCGCTGATTCTACAGTCCGACCTTTACACGCGCTGGCGACAATTTACTTTTACATGCGGCTGATTCTGATTGACGTATGGGTGTCCCGACCTTGAGCGTCCGATCTTTAACGCCGGGCCGTCAACCCATTTTACATACAAAACCGCGAAGAGCTAGCGGATTCTTCCAAGCCTTGGACACACCTCCTGATGGTCGGCACTATTGTTCAAATGCTCGCATTGGCCGCTTTGGCCATCCAATGTGCGTTATTGATTTGGTGTAGTACAGTATAGTATCATGTCTAACGCGACCTCAGTTGCGATTGCGTCCCCCGCGCCTGCGTTGATCACTATCGTCGCACCCCCAGGTGACCCCGGGATCCACACACCTCTCCCGGGCGCGATCATCGGTGTCGATTCACTCGGGCGGACTACGTATGTCGTTTCAGACAGCAGCGGCGGGGACGTCGCAACAGGTACAGCCACCATGTTGAAGTTTCACTAACGAGCGGTTCAATAGCCACACTGGTCGAGGGCTC
>JARJLE010000427.1:0-42565 GCA_029289555.1 Mycena latifolia | reverse complement strand
TGCGCACGCGGAGAAGACACTCACGATCTGTAGACAAGGATTAGTTCGCGCATACTGCGAACCCAGTTTTCCGACCTTCGCGATGACGATGCACGACTTAGCAGACCGGATCCAACGCACGTTGGGCCCAGGAAGCGGGGGGTCTGTGCAGTCACCATAGTCCATGGGCTGAGATTGTCAATCGGCGCAGGAAGGCCAGCAGCAGCGACTTTGTTTTCTCCCCTGGATATCGCCCTCGGGAGCTTGTGCATCGCCGTCGGACGGCTGAGCGATATTCGACTCTTCGTCCCCGTCGGTGACGGCAGCAGACACGGCTTCGTCTGCATTTGACGGCCGCCGGGGGGCTGGGATGAGGGAATTTTCACTCGGGGGTCTTCGCTGGTGCCCGGCGGAACGGGATCAAGCTAGCAAGACGGCATAAATGTGTGTGGGCATATCAAGAAGCGCAAAGACTTACCGTCCCTCCCGGATAGCGGTAGACACCCGCTCGCACGATGGCCTTCCCGCAGGAGCGACATGCAAGAGCCCTCCAGAAGAACTAGGAACGCACGCGGTAGCGCGCGCCTCAAACTGAATAGCCAATGTCTGGCTGGACTTGAACCTGGAATCCATTCGGTTGATGTTCAATATCATAAGCAGTGACACGAACCCGGGTAATTCAACACCTCGCTTTCCAGTCGATCCATTTTATCTCCTTCACCGACCTTGCTTCCAAGGGCATCGCCATCGGACGCGTACCTGTAAGGTAGTTTAAAAAATAAGAGTTGTGCAATATCATCCAAGGGACCACATGTCCGCCTTAGAGTCTACAGGCTGCAGGAGGCCGGTCCGAGGAGAGGGCAACGATTCTGGGGCCGTATATTCCAGCCTATTTTGGCCCTAAAATTAGCGTCTTCTGTCCGTTCAAACAGCAAAGCTGCCATACGTTCCGGTATTTCCCGATCGAGAGCGCGACGGGTGCAGCATGTCGCGCGAGGTCCCGAAATCAGACAGCATTGCTCGTGGACTAACAACAATGAGCTCAAGTAAATGACATAGAAAATGACGGACATCAGTTTCCCCTCGTCCCACGTCAGCAACACGTTTCCGGGCTTCAAGTCGAGGTGCATATTGACTTGTCGTGCTAGAATCCCAGGTCCGTCAGTTGTGCCATTTTAGATGCATATATACGCCGTACAAGAAATGCCAGGCCTTCGACCACGTCGCGGAATAGATTTTTGACCTCTTCCGCTCAACAAGTGCACCGCGGTCCACGTCGCGGGCTGGGATCCATTGTTTCGGCTCCGCGCCATCTCCTCGCGGATCCGTTCGCGTTGCTCCGGCGGTGCGCGCTGGAACTCACGGAATGCACGGATCCTGGCGGAGCGGGAAATTTGGTCGGGCCCAGGCGAATCGAGGTTGGGCTGGCGGTTCTCCCCAGCAGGAGTCTGTGGAAGGGACTTGTCGCTGAGGCGAGCCGCAGGATGGATGTGAATATGGTGCGAGCCCGTCCCAGGCGCACATCGATAAAATCATCGAGACTGGTGAGGGTGCGGTGTTAAGACGTAAATCGGACATGCGGAGGAGATTGGTACCTTCCACCTTCCGCCCATTGCATCAATACGCTGAGGAATAAGTCAAGTTCAATATGACCTCCGAATAATGAGCCACTCGACTGTAAAGTTGGAACCTTAGGTCCAAACGAGGAAAATTGGCACGACTCGAGCCAAGCATGACTGATCGAGGTAAGGATAGCTCGGTCGCCAACATGATAGCACACACTGATAGGTTATAATATTGGGATGATGTAGTTGCTCAAGTAATCGAACCTGGAGCAAGATCAACGAACTGGTTCAAAAAGCAGGCAGTAATCTCGCCTCTTTTAGGATGTTCAATAAGTATGAGTGAGATTCCCCGACTGCAATTTTTTAACAGCGAAATGACCTATTCGGAGCTTCAGATATTTTGGACCACATACGAGACAGGAATCGCTAACCGAGCGGATTTCCGTCCAAAACGTGCTGTACTCTTTCAGCTCATCAAGTCCAACGAAACGGACGGACAGGAGTACGCACCTGGCATAAATAAACACTTCCATTAGCACCCATTCCAAGCCTAAATTCCTCCTGGAAAAAGGCCTTGAAATAACCCTCCGCCATCGCCTCGGCAGGAAACGTGTTTCTCCTCGATTGTGTTTCGCTGGGAGTTGGTGGCGTGGACGGGCGAGAAGTGGTTTCATTGGCTATCGCCAAGAGTTGGAAGTAATTCGAGGCTCGGAAGCTAGCCTCTGCATCGATAGGGTCGTCCTCCAACTCCGGGTCAGGCCGGAAGTCGTCGGGCAGGGCCTGCTTGCAGTACGGGCAAGGGCGTCGCGCTCGAGGGGGGAAATTGGATGAGTGCCGTATTGAAAGGGCATGGGACGTGGGATTGTAAAGCACGACTTGGTTAGAAACGTGAAAAATTGGCTGCCAGTCGTGCTCTGAGGGCACGAGGGCGACCAGCGCGCCACGCGGCGACTCTGGAGACTCTGTTTCGTCCAACATTCAAGATAGCGCTGTGAGTAAGGCACTTGGCGTCCTCGTTGGGCTCTAGCGGTTCAGAGTCGTTCAGACTCGAAAGCCAAAGAATGACGAGCAGTGGGCGGCCGATGTGTGGCGGTGCTTGGTGAAGGGCCGGTCACACGTGACCGGGCCTTGCAAATCACCCCACTGTCTTGGTCTCGGCGATGGCGGACGATATTCAAGCTTTGTTCAAGCTTTCAGGGCATTCAGAACATGAAGTATGCTGGAATTTGCCTATCGAATGCTCGCTCAAGGACCAATAGGATATTTCAGATTCAGAAGCAGTCGCGGCACTCGTCTTGTCGGCGGGTATGACGAAATCCCAGTGTTTCACTGGAACAAATCTATTCTGCGCTTTGCAAGTCGCGATCAGAGTCTCAACTGGTACGAGGTTTGTATTGCCGAGAATCATTCATTATATAATGTTGGACAGGATCCGTTGGGCACCCTGCGACATCTGCTACCATGTTCCCAACCGGCTGCCAAGAATCTCGTTGCGCTCATTGGAGAGTGTGGAAGCTCTAAAGAAATCGTCATTGCAGTACAGGAAATTCTAGAGCGCGTAGAAAGCGCACTCGGTCTCGATATGGATGAGGAAGATGAGAAGCAGGATGCCACAAATGCAAATGAGTCTCCATCAGACCAACTTTTCTTTGATCCTCCTCTATAACGCAGGTATGTGTTCTTGATGCACCGGATACCTATCATTACATTGTGGGCAGCGATTCCTCGTCTTAAATTGAGGAAGAAGTCCCCGTCGGAAACTACCCGACCCCTTCTATCGCAAATGGAATCGACAATCAATTACGCAGGGCCTCGTTTGAGTCGCGACCAGGGCCGTGAACTAATCCGCAATGTATCGCAGTTATCATTGAACGTCCAATCCTGGGCGGCGGGCTTGGATAGGACTGATGCAGGCGCTTGTCAAGTCTGTTCTTTTACTCTTCATTCTCCTGCATGTTGAGCTTCGTCGCATTTCCAGGAAATTTTATGGAGCCTTTTGATACTGCAGTTTCTGCATGCTCGCATTGCATCCAGTCATCCCTCGCGCAGAGATCTTTCGAAGCACTGTTCCCTCGTCTAACAATTCGGTCGACCGTCTCACCTGGCTGGGAAGATGGAGAGAAGGCCATAAGCGAAGCTCTGGTACGAGATTTGGTTTCTCTTGCGCGATATATCTGAATGATTGGTCCAGGCAGTGTATTTCGCATTCGGACGAACCTTTGACCTCGACTCTCTGCCCCGCATATCCTTCCACGACTTACTTGGTCCTATTATCTCATTCCAAGCTTCTGCCTTCGGATATCGGGCCGATTGCTGTCGTTTATGCTTCCCGTCTTGGTGGCTCGATCCAAGCAAACTCTGCGTCTGGACGCGACGTTGTCGCTCTTGTTGGAATCATTCATCCATTACATTTTCCAGCAGGTCAGCAGCTGTCCCCCGATATCTCTGGACCTCTGTGATGCCCTCCTTCCTTCTCTTGCAAGTTCCCACCCCAGATGGGACATTCGGCATCAGGCTTTTCGCATCTTTCTCGGGTGCTTGCTCTGACGCCGCCAGAACTTCGACTACAAATCCTCAAGGATCTCACAATTGATGGAGAATTCCTCAGATGCGGGTTGCAGCGGTAGGTCTTGTAAAGGAGGCTTCCTTGGAATATCTGGCGCGTGAAGGGACGCCCAGTATTTTTGCCTCCCCCATTTTCTTGCAGGTCCTAGGACCGGTATTGCTCCGACCCGATCCTCTTGACTTATTCCACCCGGATCTCTCTTTGAGCGATATTGAGGATTCGTCGGAGCCTTCCCGGCTGGTTGACTGTCTTTCGCTTTATTACATTCTTCTCCTGCGGGACAATTTAAACCGAGTAAGTTGTCCCACGCCACCAGGTCTTCAACCTTAACATAGTAATTTCCCAGACGGGCATACGGGACCGAGATCAGATATCTAATGTTGAGAAATCGCTCTTGGCTCCTCTGCGCACCACACTCTCTCGATGGATGGACGATCCCACTATATCGAGCGGTACGCAAGCCTTACAAGGTGTTTTGCCCGTTTGACATTCAAGTTGTGACAGGACATATGCACGCAATTATGCCTCTGGTCTCGTTGAAGACGAGCTTGGAGCGTGTAGATGCTGCTGTGGCGGATCTGTCAAAGTCTAACACCGACAAATGGCCCCATGAATAAATCCAATTTGTTCTCTCAGACTGGACGCCACTGGGTCTCATGTCCGTCTCCGCCGTTCACCGCCGTCACGTGGAGTTTCCATCTCAATTGACATTCACATGAAGCCGCGGCGTTGGCCGCTTTGAACCCTTTATGGACTGATAGATGTTGATGCGCTGTATCTGGGTGCGAATATCCCAGCCCGCAGCCAAACGGCCCGGTAACAAGTGCTTTCGATCACCTTCCATCACTTTCCTTGATACAAAAATCAAAGGAGATGTGATGCCGTCATTAAATAAGCTATGAGCTTTAGCCTGTCTCCTTTTCCCCACCTTCCTGGCGTCCGACCGAGGCAGGTTTTTGTCCCTGGACGCTGTTTCCTTCTCATGGCTCATGGGCTTGCTCCCAGTAAGACTCGTTGCTCTTCTGAAATCCGACCAATACTCAGATGCGAGTGTCCCAGGAGAATATCTAGATGAAGTGAGAGTAACGACTATGCGCTCTGTCTTCTACGGTCTTCACTGGCGGGCTTGTTTGGAGCAGCCGTAATGCTTTTCACTGCTGTGATTTGGAGAAAGGCTGTCAGACGACACGCGAGCTGGTTCAATTTCATGATCACTTGGATAATATCTTCCTCTTCATATATGTCAGTGAACAAGTCTATTGCTCACCAGATGCTGATACTTTTCCAGATTTCTCATCGGGACGCCATCGAGGCAGAAACCGAGCCACGCCCTCTGCCTTTTTCAAGCCGCGCTCGTGTACACAGTTCCGACATGTGAGGAGCCATCTGTCTCTCTCTTCACACCTTTCCTCATAAAGTATAGGACTGCGGGATCGACAATCTCGCTTGTTATACAAGTACGCGACGCTCCGTTATGTTGTGCCACGTTTATGAATGACAGAGTGTTTTATAGGTATACATTACACTGCGGTGTATGCTTACTGCTATCAATCATCGTACATCATGGACAGTAGCTGTGAGTGAGGCTAACTCTGAAACGCAGACATAGTTGAACATACCATGCTAGCTCGTCATGGGGCCCTACGTTCCGGCCTGGGCAATGTTCGTTTTTGCGCTGCGCATCGGATTGGGTGATCCGTCTTTGGTCCAGCGCGACGACATGTATTGCAACATGAATACATATTTGCCGTGAGTGCGATATTCCTGTCATGTCCAGCTTTCCTAATCGTTTAAACAGTGAAAGAGTATCAGCAGCTGTGGTGGCTACCATCATGATCATTTGTCTGGCTGTGGAAGTGATAATATTCCGAAATTTACGGCGGGCCTGGCTGACGCTCAAGCGGGATGACCGGAGCTCAGTCTCACTGATAGTCAGAGTTCTGGCGTTCACCTTGGTTGGCATGTTCTCAATAATGTACTGATTGGCCAAACTCTCATCATTCTCTATTGAATGGAGCGCGGCTTTTCAGTTTGAGCCTGATTTTCTTGGCTCTTCCGGACCAACACCGGGCGGCGTTCGATGTCACCATTTCAATCCGTCAGTTGTATCCTTCCCTTGCTCTCTCGCCATTAAACTAGGACTCTGCAGTTCCTGTTTCGTCTGTTCTCATATTTGGCACGCAAAAGTGATATTCCCCTTTTCGTTCCCTAAAGCCACCTGGCTAATGTCGGATTGAGGATATTTTCACTGCGTGGTGTGCGATGTGCCGGAGAAGACCTCCCGCTCACGGCGCGGACACATGGGACACATTTACGCCCATTGGGACCCAGCGTCCTCTAGGCACGAACGAGTAAAAGATCCGACTGTGTATTATCTTATTGTTGTATCATTATTAGACATAGATGTATGCGCGTGGGCCCGTCAGTGTATTCCATCCGAGTCTCCGGTACGCTCTGCAGTCAGGGCGAAGACTGCATTTCCCAAGGTTAACTCTAAAATTCAACATTTTCGAACATCACGCGTTCAGTCATTACGAATCTCGGTATTTTATTATACATTTGGTTTGATTGGTATGATACATGCGGGGGGTACAATTGTGTGTAACTCAGGATGTCCATGTGGTATCAATAGGTGTGAACTCTGGAGAGAAAAAAAATAGGACCACTGACGAGGCAAAGCCGAATGATAGAAAACCAACCGTGAGAAATCACCACCCAGCGCAGAGCGCCTCGTCCACAGGTTCTTCCTCTTTAACCGTCAGCAGTGCATGCAAGTTGTTAGCCTTGCACGCAGGCCGGACGGCGGGGGCAGGGCCTTTCCGGAGCGGGAGGGCGATGGGCGACGAGTAGACGACCAGCGGCACATCGCTGACGAGGGTCTTGGGGTCAATGTGGACGGGTGTGGCGGCGCGCACGCGCTTGGGCTTCGGCGCGAAGAGGACTGCAAGCGCCTCGGTGGGGGAGCTTGTCCGCCGGGCGCGGGCGAAGCGCCGGAGCGTGCCGCGGTACGCCTTGGCGATGCGACGTGAGAGCCGAGACTTCAGTGTAGACCGACGGAGCGTAGGTGGGTTGCGCTCTGTGACAGGGTTTGAGGGGAGTTTGACATAGGAAAATAAGAGAGACATACCCTGCTCGGAAGTTATGACGATCTCCCGTTCGTAGGGTCGCAGCGCGAGCTTGCGCCTCGGCATTTCTGGGGCCATGGCGGGTAGAATGGAGATCAGGATCACGGAGATAATGCTCTATGCGAACGTCAATACCAAGACAAGGACGAACGGAAAATATATAACTTACCGTGAAGAGTCCCATGACGGCGAATGGAAATGCACGCAAGTACAAACCCATGGTAATCGGCTCCTCAACCGACTTAAAGGACTCGGCGCTCGACACCGAAGAGGATCGTCGCCGATTAGAGGCCGTCGAGACGGTAGAAACCGACTCGACTGAGGTAACGGACAGTTTGCGCAGCGGGGACTCGACCGAGGCGGTGGAAGACCTACGCCGCGGTGACTTGCAGACAGCCTTGAGCGCCGAGAATTTCGCAAGAGCCGTAGAGCGAAGTGCGCGAACGGGTGCTGGCATCGTCATCGCGCGATTGAAGCTCGGGGTCGGCATAGTTAAAGGTGAGATGTTATCCACGGGTGGAGGGCACGAAGCGGCGGGCTGCGTATAGTCCGGAATTGTGAAAACCGGGATCGATTCCATCGAAGTGGAGGGCCGGATTGTGGCCGAAGACGTGGTGGATGCCTTGGGGGTGCGGAGGGTAGACATCCGACGAAGGCCCTTGCTGGTGGATGCTCGCAAAGAGGCTAACGGCTTTTGGACCGAGGAAATCGAGAGGGCGCGCCGGAAGGCGGGCACCGTCGTCGAGCGGTCGACGGATGGACGCAAGGACGTCGAGGGTGAGGCGCGGTTGGTAAGAGTGAAAGGCATTGGTAGGTGCGCTAAATGTCTGTGGTCAGTGACAGTTTTGGGGAATTCAACTCAGCGGCGCACCTTATATTGTAGTAGAGAATTGGAGAATTCGACCCAGCAGCGGCGCACCTTTTATACCTCGAAATTCGTGTCGCACATTCGCAGGTCTCAGATCCCTAGTCTCACCCAATTGTCCTCGATGAAATCGGCCCTCCAGCTCAGAGACGGTATTCGCCTGCTCGCCGAGAGGATTGTCATCGTATGCGCAGGCTAATGGCGCGCAGAACGGTGGGTGAGAACGCGGAGAACGCGTCAGTGTTAAGGGTAGAATCGAAGCAACAGAGCGGACAGCCACAGGCAGATAGGAGAAAGAAGATTGCCCCCGCGGCTCCTATGTTGGCCCAGGCCCTCGCCGATCTTGCTCAGACTTCCTTCCGCGAGTGAGATTGGGAGAGGAGAGGGCTGGGCCTTCATCCTGGAGCAATCTAGAGCTGTCTGGGCTACGGGCATCGCGGATGTTGAGCGGATGTATCTAACTTGGGATGCATGGCAAAATCGCCCAAACCAATCTACAACTTGAACGACTTTGAAGATAAGATGGATTAGTGCAAGCCCCGTCGGGCACAGAGAAAGTAGTCAGCGTGACGGGTCTTGGAGAGCGAGTGCATCAGAAGATGGTGGTTCAAAAGACAGCCGATACGTGAAGCGTCGCATCACCGGTTTCTTTCCTACCACTACCAATCCGTCAAAATCATTTCCTTCACTGCAAGATTTCCAGCGCACCATTAGAGTATCCTCTAATCATCATATGCTGTTATTATAGGATTAATTAACGACTCAAACTACCTGGCTCTCGGCATCGTCCTCAATTTAAGTCTGAAGATCTGTCTGAGTCACTGAGGCCGCCGTCCCGCAAAAATCTTGAATCCTATGCATGTGTAAGTTTTACCCCGCATATCTTCCCCAGTTCCGAGATTTCTGCCCCTCCAGAATATCACGACGAGGAAGTGCACAGGCACATGTCAAATCATAAATTTTCAAGAAGAAGTCGAAAATTATATGAGGTAGGAAATGGGTCCACTCTTGTCCACGTCACGTACAAATCACCCGTGTGAATCAAGGGGCACTTGGGGTAGCGGTTAAAGATGCCAGTGTAGAAGCGACCAGTACGGCTTACGCAGCTCGAGCTGAGCACTAGCATAACTGGCCGACTGATCGCCCGGGATCCGCAGTTCGATCCTCAACCAGGTCCCCTTTATTTTATTTTATTTTTTCTGCTTGTCGACCGATGTTACTTTTCTCGCAGATTTCAACCGAAGCTGTAATTAAGTACCCCACTATCTACTTATGGACAGGCCGGGAGTAGTAGGCGCTCGAAGGCGAGTCGACCCGAGTGATTGTATCACTGATTGATTGATTCTTCCTTTTCTTTTTTTTTCCCCCCCCCCTTTCTCAGGACCCAGAGCCGCAACGAAAAAAAAGTCGCGATGTCCAGGAGACTAGTACAAGTCAACGTCAAGTCATTATCATTTCCATCCAGGCGTAACCGTAAAAATATACATGTACAATCGTAAAATCCAAGACCCTAGTGAATAGTAATGAACCTAAAAGCATCATCCGAGGACACATCAGACATTGCTGGCGGTCTCGCTCTGCTTCTCCGGCTGATCCTCGAGGTAGGACTTGTCGCCGCGCAGGTTGTCGTTCAGGCCGACGGAAGGGAATTTTTTGAGGAGCAGTTTGTTCACCTGCGCCAACCCGGCGAGCAGGAAGACGAAGACGCTGAAACGGGGCGTAAGCAGGGACGCGGAGAGGAAAGAGGGACGATGCGCACGTCGTGACGGCGAATCCCTGGACGTAGCGCGGGCCGGTGTTGCTGGGCCAGAGGAACGAGCCGTAGATGGACGCACTGTCACAGGGATAAGCTAAAATGAGGCGGTGGCGAGGGAAGAAGGGACTGACGAGTTGCCGAGCGCGTTCACGAACGCAATCGCCACCGCGCGCTTCTCCGCCGGGTGGTCGATGATGCTCGACACCCACAGGAGCGTCAGCGGGCACGCGGCGTAGATCCCCGCGACGGCGAAGCACAGGAACGCATACTTGACCTTCTTGTCGTCGACGGCGACGACGATGATGAACGAGATGCCCGAGAGGACCGCGGCGCTCGTGATGTAGTTGCCGCGCTCCCGGCGGATGTCCGAGACGAAGCAGAACGCGAGGATGCCGACGAGTGCGACGGCGTAGATGGGGATCGTCATGAACTGCTTCTCCGTGCCCTTGTACCCGAGCTGGCCGACGAGGTTCGGGATGAAGTACTGGATCGTCTGCGAGCCGGTCGCGAGCATGTACATGACCACCAGGACCCAGGTGCGCCAGTCGCCGATGGCCATCTTGAATGCCTCGCCGTGGCTGGGCTCTTCGACGCCGGAGCCGCCGTTGGTGCCGATGCCGTCGTGGGCCAGGCGCTGGACGGCGATGAACTGGGGGAGCGGTCAGATTGGGCCTTCAGATGCATAGGGTGGCGTATACCTTCTCTTCCGCAGACAGCCAGGAGGTGGTGCTGGGCCAATCGGGCAGGATCATCCAGGTGAAGCAGCCAACGAAAGACGCTCCGACGCCCTCACTGTAAGTAAATAATACGTTAGAATCGTCGCGGAAATCCACAAGAAAACGTGACCGACATCAGCAACAACCACCTCCACCCCGAAAGTCCATGCGCGCCGTCTAAGTGCTCGATAATGACACCAGCAAGCAGGCCAGAGAAGGCACCCTGTCGCCGCATCAGATCCAAGAAATCAGCCGCAAAGCATAAGGACGAACGGAAATGGCGGTCGCGGTGTAGTAGATCGAGTAGCGCTTCGCGAGCTCGTGGCGCTTGTACCACGAGGACAGGTAGAACGCGACGCCGGGCGCGAAGCCCGCCTCGATGACGCCGAGGCAGAAGCGCACGCCCGCGAGCTGCTGCCAGCTGTTGCACGCCGCGAGGCACGCGGCGATGCCGCCCCACAGTACACAGATCGCGGACAGACTGGGAAGGGGACGATGAACGGACGCGGTGGGACGAAGAGGCAAAGACGCACTAGATCGACGGCCGCATGCGGGTGAGGATCATATTGGAGGGCACCTCGAATATCACATAGGAGACCTAAGTAAGAAGTCGATAGTTAGAATTGGGAAATAGCCACGAAAAAAACTAGGACGCACGAAAAACATGAGAAGGATGACGGAGTACTGGGTGGAGCCATAGCCCAGCTCCTTCTGCATTCCACCGGCTGTGCGATTAGAGCATTAGACGCCGCTGTCCAGTTGCGGAGCGCAAAACAGCACGCACCCTCAGCGTTCCCGATGTTGGCGCGGTCAAGGTACGACATGACGTACAACTGCAAACGATGGTGAGCACACGATCACAGCACAGCTCAGACCTCGAATACTCACGAGCCACACGGTGGGCACGATCCGCATGTCGATTTTGCGCACGAGCGCGCGCTCGGCCTCGGTCCCCGGCTGGTACTTGCCCACCGCCGCCTCTTCGCGCCATTCTTGGTCAGACTTCGGAGACATGTCGTGTTCGTGTGCCTGGGAGTGTGAAGGATGCGGGGAACCGCCAGTGGAGAAATGCTGGGGAACCTGGGGTCGGGCTTTAAGGCGGCGCGCGGCACGATCGCTCGCGAGACAGCCCCTGTCGAGGATATATATCGTTCCACAGGGGAGTGAGGGGCCGCCATTTTTTTCATTAGCGGTGACAGGTATTAAATGAGGCACGGGATCGTGTCCGCGATCGCGGGCCTGGACCGAGTCGACAATACCAAGGCGGAATTTTGGGCGGACCTGAAAAAAAAATCCAGCCAAGCCAAGTTCCGCAGCGTAGCTTAGCGCCCTGGGAAGAGACAAATTGAGAGGGCGGCGGTACTTGGCATGAATCCCAGAAATTGTCTGCATTGTGCCTTTAGCGCAGTGTCAGCCATTAGCGGACCAGCAAAATTAAATAACAACTTTACCTCCGACCCGGAGAGCTTGACGTTACACACACACATCTTGCGATGTGACCGCGCCTGTGAACGCCAATCCCGCGAGGGATAGAAACTACCGATTTGTCGGATGCGAAAGTCTGAAGCGCCCAGTTTTTTGTTTTTTTTGCAGGCGCCGTTCCGAGTCGCAAGTCGTGATCTCAGAGTTCGAGCCCAGTGCCCACCACGAGCTTCCCACCGCACGAGATCTTGCCTCTTGCTGGACCGGCCGGCGAGTCGGCGACGAGGTACACAGACTCGGAAACCATGCGTTCGAACCGCCTGCCTCGCATCCTATGCTTGCAAGTTGAAGGGCTTCACGTTGCATGCCTGGGCGCCGCGGCGGCGATTTTGAGATTAGCCGCGTCTTGAGCACGAATAGGCGATTCCTAGTCTTGCAGAATCGCCGAGTGCCGCAGCCAGTGTCAAACGCGATTCGAAGCAAGGTCGGACACTTGGGTAGGAACTCGCGTAGGAGGAGAAATACGCGACTTGGTCATGGATGCCGTTTTATAGCCTGCGCTTCAGGGTGCCACCGCACGCCCCACGCCATCTGCTTGCAGCGAGAATATGACTCAGAATCGGGCGTCGCGTGAGATTGAGAGATGACAGAGCGTCGTGAGCAAGAAGCAGCGTGATCCTAGCTGAGTTCGTCGTCGACGTCGACTGAGAGTTTTGTTGTCGCCACTCGCTCTTCCGAGTCGGATCATCGGCTCATTTTCTCAGCGCCTCTGAAAGTAATTTTTTCGTGTCGTCCCATCCGCACTGGGCAGAGCGGAGCAGCCAGGAAGAGGAGAGCCTGAAGAGAGCATATCCCCGAATTAAATGCATCGTCTATGTATGTGTACCGTACCAGCTACGTATCGTAGTCCGTTCATGCATGTGTGCGTCGTGAGTGTCCTAACTACTTAAAAACCAAAATGTACGTATGGAACAAGTCCGCGCCCGCGCCCCGAAGTGCACTGGTATGCGAGGCGCCCCACGCGCGCGTGAAGTAAAGAACAGCGCGTGAGGAAGTAAAGAACGGCGGCGCGGAAAGGAAACGGCCCAGGGCGGGAAAGGAGGCGCCTCACGGCCGCGCGCGGAGGACGCGCATGCCCGAGACGAGCACGATGAGCAGCGTGATGAAGATGGAGGCGAAGGCGGAGGGGGCGGTGCGCAGCGCGCTGCTGCAGCCGACGCAGGTCCAGCCTGGGTGGGTGGGTGTGAGTATGAGTATGTGTGGGACGACGGACGGGCGAATGGAGGTGGGACGGGGGATAGGTAAGAGAGTAGGGCTGCGGCGGGGGCACAAGTGCTCGACGCGGAGGGAGAAGGCCAGGGGAGTGGTGTCGAAAGGAAATAAGAAGTAAGCAGGCCGGCTCACCGCTTGCTATGGGCGTGTACGGCTGAGGGGTGTACAGCGCAAACGCCAGCGCAGTATTCGGGCTCATGTACCCCGCACGCGCCGTCGCCGTCGACCCGCGGTCGTCCCACATGTGCAGCGTGCACGTCCCCTGCGCCAGCGGCGTGTTCAGGTGCGCCTGTCCGCAATTCAGTTCTTTCTTCTGCGCAAACTGAAAAAAAAGACAGACCTGCTGGTACGAATACACATCCCAGAAGACCTCCGTCGCCGTGCCGGGGACGTGGCCGTCGGGGTCCCCGCCGACGGGGTACGTGTTGCCATTGGCGCAGACGGCGCTGAGGGTGAGGGACGTCGGCGTCACGATGACGGAGGTGAGGTTCCACCCGAAGGTGATGATCTGGTTCTGGGCGATCTTGTAGAACGAGGTGGCGGTCTGCGGCGGCTGCGTGATCGTCGCGCCGCCCGCGGGGTCGGTCGCGGCGATGGACGGCGCGTTGGACACCGTTGCGGTGGTGTCGGTCGCCGCTGCCGTAGACGCTGGGTTTGAGGCAGAGACAGGGTTGGAGGCGGAGCCACCGGAGCCTGAGGGAACGGACGACATGGGCGACGAGGAGGAGGGAGATGGGCTAATGGAGATGGACTAGACCAAAGGGCAGGCTACGCCGTCGTCGTCGTGGGTATTGTCGTGAGGAGCACTGCCACTGGTCGTGACGTAACTTTCACCCACAACCCTCTGAGTCTTTCCATCTGCCCTTGAGCACACTGGTCTTTTCAGCATTGACTGAATAATTTCTTCCTTTTTTCGTGAAGACTTCTCCGCGACGACAGCCTTTTCATTTTATCCTTCAAGTTGTGGTTTCTTCTGGATCTTGTCTAGATCTCTGCCAATGCCTTCCAGGCAGTTTTTCTCTCGAATGCTCTGTCTATCTCTCTGAAAAGCTCTAATCTAAAGGTTCGGACTAGCCCTCCTTAACAGCGAAAAATTCCCCTAAACTCCGAATATACAAATGCGACTCGGACTCTGCGTTCATCCGACACTAGTACTAGTCGACCCTTCATCTACTCTAGCGCCCTTCAACAATGGAAACCTGGCCTCTGAATGCACACTTGAACAATAATATCTTCTGCCGAGCCTCTGGAGTAGTATAGTAGACATCGCTGCTCCAGGATGCAGAAAGAGTGTCATTCGGCGGTAGGGCTTCCCGTTTATATTCTGAACTGAATCTCGCCGCTCCTCTGCTTGGTATTCGGATTGCGCACTAAATTTATCTTCCATCCATCGTCCGACGCTGAGCAAAACTGTTTTCAGGCATTACTTGAAAACGATGATTAATACCGACGGCTTACATAGAGGTGAGTACTGGCAGTCTTCATCCAGCGCCTGAGCAACTGAAGAGGAGCTGAACCATTCGTTCGAGGGGCTTTGCCTTGAACCAGACGTGAGTAAGTTAAACTTGACTTGACTTATACGCGCGCCGCTAAAAGCTCATCAACGGACGGCTTGATATTCCCAGATGTATCCTCTCCAGCCCTCAGAAAATGGCTCGATTGCGCCTCCATGCGATGCACAACCGCCTCAATGAGCACTATCGTCGGCGTTAATATCCCGTCTCATCTCCTCTCCCACCGAAAAAGCTCAACTTCGAGGTCACAGGTGGCTCGATTTGACGCCGACGTCCCACAGGTCGCCTTCCCGGCTGCTGATATTCTCACTGACATCGTCCTAATGCATCTAATGGACGACTTAATGAACGTCAGCGTCAACCGGTCGTGCAGGTGATGCTCGGACTCATCATTAAATTTAGCACCGCTCCCGCGCGCTTCTGCTCTCAAAAACACGCTGGCTGCGTTCCTTGGCGCGTTCATTGGGAATACTATCTGTTCATGACGACGCAACTGCCGAGTGAGAAACGAGCAGCGCTGGGACACCGCTCTTGGAGCAATACACCTTTCGAACTTCTCATTCCGTTTCCCTCGTTCATCCGCGTATTCTAATTTGTTTGTGGTGCTCGCAGATTTAGCCCGGAAACACCGTGACGCAGGGCGCTGATGTGCTTGAGCTGCAAATGTAAGCATGCATTCAACCTCGACCGCTTCCGATCCCTCCTCGTATTTTCTAATATCTGCAGACTCCACCGAATGTATCTGCATTTTGCACTGAATCAAGGATTCTCCAAGCTCTTTGGATCTCAAAACGCGCGCGGTACATACTTGTGTCGACACCGGTGATGCATATATCCCTCATCGTGCATTCCACCGGCGCAGATACTTCCGGCATCCTCGTGGAGAAGCTCGAGGATACTGAGATCTCACGATGGGCGATAATAGGGATAAGGGTAAATGCCCGTTCAACCTTGATATAGGCCAGGTTTAGAAGTTTTGGACGTTCCCGCGTCATTGTGTCTCGAGTTATGAATTCGGCTCCCGAGGCAGCTGTGTAGTAGTTAGGGTCAACTTTAGCAAGTTCAAGATGTTTCTGGCAGATAAGAAAATATTTCCGGGCTCGACCGGGGTCGAGAAGATGTTTCAGACGAGTAATAAAATAAACACAAAAAAGGCATAAAAGTACCAAAAAAGCCCTACTTCACAATCCATGGCTCGGGTCTGAATCGAGCAGGCGTGAGCTGCAGAAAACTTCCTAATTATTCTGGATGACTAGCAGCTACATAGACCGTTCTGCCATCGAGCCAACTCCTATATCTAGATTTCGAGCCTAGACATGACCTGAGACTGAGACTAAAAGGTTCAAACTTAAAGGAATTATGTACTCTGCCGCCGGCGCGAGATACGCGTCTACGCCAGCTGTATTAACCGGTACATCTCGGTAGAGTAGCCAGGGCCCGAATCATAATAACGCTGGCGTATATATCATGTGCGGAGCGGACTCCTCGTGGACCTTTTCTGACTGAAAGTATATCAGGAAAGAAATCATCGCAACTATGGTGTCACGTCCGATATGAAAATGGGTTGGTTCTTCGAGCGCGGAAGAGCGAAACGTAGTTATTCCACTCGCTTCATGGCTAACACGAAAGCATTCCAATCGGAAAACAAGTTGGCTATGGCAGGTTGTTAAATTCAACCTGAAATCACGTGACTGTTCACCTTGGTTCGATTTTTATTTTTGTTCGTAATCTAGAGCATATTCTGGAGATAATCTAGCTAAAGACCAAGGAGAGCTTGTCTAGAATACTTTTCTCTTTCCCGACGAGTTTTCCAGCCCCCGGGTATGTCGTGGTGAACAGTTTGACAGACAATATCCTGAGATATGTTCGCCTCACTCTATTCTATTAGAATCCAAGGCAGAGATTAACGGGTTTAAACTAAAAGAATACCCCGTTGATGCTCCACAATCCTTGCGATCCAGCCCCAGTGAAGTTGTCGGTGTCGGTGTTTGATTTGGCTCGGAGTGTTCATCTGTCTCAGGCTATTCTTAACTTGAAAGTGGGCGTACCGGAAAGACCAAAGCTAATTTTCTCCTACATTGGAAGGCAACGAAAACACAGAAGTCAAATATGCTAAATCCAATAACTGCCGCTACTTTGTTTCGAATTCATCCAAACCAATGAGTTCATCAATATCAAGCCATTTCACCTCCGCTGCACTCTCGAGGAGATGCACAATATTCTGATGGCCCTCCCTCTCGGCAGCCTCGATAGCACTCCGCGCATGTATTTTGGCCCCGTTATCAAGCAGGACTTGAACGATGCTTTCATACCCCTTCCTCGCTGCTGCCTGCAATGCGCTTCCATGATATCCTCCCTGTGTATTCAAATCGGCGCCTTTTTCAATGAGGAGACGCACGATACTCTCATAGCCCTGCCCTGAAGCGGCTTCGAGAGCATTTGCATACCCATACCTTCCGTACCGTGATGGCACGTGCATATTGGCCCCGTTATCAAGCAGGAGCCGAACAACACCCTCGTGCCCCTTCATCGCCGCTGCCTGCAATGCGCCTCCGTCATATCCAGCCTGAGTGTTAACGTCGGCACCTTTCTCAATGAGGAGACACACAATATTCTCATAACCCTCCCTTGAAGCAGCCTCGAGAGCACTTCCATACCGTGATGGTGCGTGCATATTGGGCCCGTTATCAAGGAGGAGCCGAGCAACACCCTCGTGCCCCTTCATCGCCGCTGCCTGCAATGCGCCTCCGCCATGTCCAGCCTGGGTGTTCACGTGGGCACCTTTCTCGATAAGGAGACGCACAATATTCTCACAACCCTCCCTTGAAGCAGCCTCGAGAGCACTTCCATACCGTGACGGTGCGTGCATATTGGCCCCGTTATCAAGGAGGAGCCGAACAACACCCTCATGCCCCTCCATCGCTGCTGCCTGCAATGCGCCTCCAACGCGATATCCAGCCTGGGTGTTCACGTCGGCACCTTTCTCGATGAGGAGAAGCACAATATTCTCATAACCCTCCCTTGAAGCAGCCTCGAGAGCACTTCCATACCGTGACGGTGCGTGCATATTGGCCCCGTTATCAAGCAGGAGCCGAACAACACCCTCGTGCCCCTTCATTGCCGCTGCCTGCAATGCGCCTCCGCCATATCCAGCCTGGGTGTTCACGTCGGCACCTTTCTCGATGAAGAGACGCACAATATTCTCATAACCCTCCCTTGAAGCAGCCTCGAGAGCATTTGCATACCGACGTCCCTCCGTATAGTATATCCTGGCACCATTATCAAGCAGAATTCGAACGATGCTCTCATGTCCTTCCATCGCCGCTGCCCGCAATGCGCTCTCATAATATCCACCCAGTCTGTTTACGGAGGCGCCTTTTTTAATGAGCAGCTGAACAAGTGATTCGGCTCCTTTAGCTGAAGCGGCTTCCAGGAACCCCACTCCTTCGCTTTGTGCATTCACGTTTGCTCCGATGTCGATCAGGAAACGCGCCAGTTCCTCGCGGCCTGGCTGCAAAACGGCACCAAGGGCATCATTGTAATCTTGTGCATTGGCCGACGCGCCATGGTTTACTAGCAGCCTGATGAGCTTCTCATCCCCCTTCGCCAACGCAATTTGCAATGCAGACTTGCGGCTCCTTCCCATGAAATGTATGTCGGCACCGTTATCCAGTAGCATTTGAACCACTTTCGCGTGCCCTGCTTCCACTGTTGCCTGAAGCGGGGAACAGTCTGGCACATCTTTTGGTGAATAGTTTGGCTCGAAGTTGACGTTGGCGCCATTTTCGATGAGAATTCGGGCTATTGACTCATGCCCCTGCCGACAGGCCACATATAAAGTGCTCCACTGGCCAAAAATCCCATTCACGTCCGCACTGTTGTTGATGAGCAGTCGCACAATTCCTTCGTATCCGTGCTCTGATGCATAAGCCAAGGCAATGGCTAATGTATTTGAGTCGGCGCCCGCGTTTATGAGCAGACGAACCGTGTCAAGGGCACCAAAGTCTGATGCAACGAGAAGGGCTTCGTTCAACTCAGAACCACCTTCGACTCGTAGGAGGTGTCCGGTTATTTCAACCAAATTGAAGGCTGCAGCTACACATATTTTGGTTCTGGATGTTAATGAGTGGCGAATATCCCGACCTCCACGATAATGCTGATGGAAGGTCCAAAATCGGGGGAAATCACATTCCAGAAATGCCAGAATCTCGCTTTTGAGCGACACCTCAGGCTGCCCGTGGGCATGCAGAAGGCAGTATTCGGCGGCATATAGAAGCAATGAGTGTTGTGAGACTAGCACATGCCAATCTGCCAATGGGTCTAGCTCATGCCAGTGTGGGAGGTTTTTAAATATTGTGAAGGATAGATATGTAAGGCAGGTTGCTGTGATATCCACTTGAGCTTGTGGAAATCGATTGGACTGAACTTTATCCAAGTACTGCTGTGCAGTGTAGTGCACCAGTCGCACAAGATGATTGGTTTGGTCGATGACAACTAACCCGGCGCAGACAGAAAGCATGACGTCAGCATCCAGGATGTTGTCACTATCAAACGTAGTGTCGCCGGGTTCCACCGCCAGAGCCTCCTGGAGTTCTCTAATGGATAGAGGCCGCTTTGCATTGGAGATCCAAATGAGAACGAGGCGAGCGACTTTTCTGTCATCCTCGCTTTGACGGTCGATTCGATCCATGGCGTCCTCGTATGTATGCTCTATATCTTTGGGCATGTTGTTCAAAGCGTCTCGCAGGGCTCTGATGGTATTTTTCGTGGCAAGCGAGTCCATATGGAGTTTTGCGAGTAAGAACCTGAATCGGAGTGAGTTACGATTCCACTGGGTTGAAGAGTATAGACGAACATCCCCTCAACATTGTGCACCAACTTGCTCTCGATTTCGTCTTGGAACTCTGGTCGGGTTGCGATATGCTTCGAAAGCCGAACAGATCGTTGAAGCTGCTTTTTAACAAAGCACTGAATATCGTCATCGGTTGCACGAATCTCTAGGACTTGTGCATCCGGGAAGGGAATGCTGATGTGGGGTCGTGAGGTTAACAGCAGGTTGACCGTGGGGAATTTTGTAAGTGATTCAAGAAGGATTCCCCGACGGTCCTCTGGATATTCGTCCAGGGCGTCCACAATAATATACACGTTCAAGTGCTCCGCAACGGCGAAGGACAATTGAGAGTGGATCTCGTCTAGGCTGGGGCGGGTACGTTGCTCGTGGTGCTGTGCATGGAGGGCTGCTATTGCGGGGGGTATGGGTCTGTTGAATACGAGGTTTCGCCAAAGGCTCGCAAGAAGATTGGATGGGGATTGAATTTCAGTCTCCTTGTGATTCAAGAATATCCACGCGACACCAATATTTCCGTCCTGGAATTGTGTTCTAAGATGCTGTACGACAAGAGATCTGGAAAATCTTAATATCGGCAAAGCGCCAGAAGAGTATATACAGGATCACGCACGCGAGAACTGTCTTTCCGGCTCCAGCTATCAGATCCTCGAAAGATGAGTGCAAGAAGATTGAGTCTATCCAAGTCCACTTACGTATGCCATAACACCATAGAGCTCCTCCCAGACTAGACTTCCATGCTTTGAAACGGTCTTCTTCGAGAAGCCATTCCCCAGTTCCTGATTGTCGGCTACTGAGGATTTCCGCTTGTCTCGGGAAGGAATTCAGCGGTGAGAACCATTCGATCAATTCATCGCGTTTCGTGGCTAGCATAAATAAATAAGCAATGTGAACAGAAATTCAAAGGTGGGCTCACGATTGAGAACTTGCTGAGCGACATCGTTAACTATGCCAAATATTTCTGGTTCGTACCTGTCAGCCTGCACGCAAACGAATGGAACGAATGGACCACGCCATGACTTACGATTGTGATTTTGCTTGCGCTCTTGAACAGCATCATTGATCGAGTTGAGGATTTCTGCGAAAAAATAGTACCGTTTGTGATCCTCTAAAGTCGGGCCGACGTACGGTTGGTATCTTGTTGTTGGTGTTGACCGACATCCCTGTCGTCAATGAATTCATGAAGCCTACATGGTCATATTTGCTGAAGAACATACCAGATATCGAGAATCAGCCAACTATTCAGCAATATTTTGACACGCTCGAATTCTTGGAGGTATTCCTTGGCCTCCTTTTTGTTCCACAGTGTCCAGGCCAACTGTTTCGAAAATCTGGACAACCGGCCGTTTGTAGGTTTCAATTTCTCTATGAAGTCTTCCATAGTAGCCTTGAATTGGTTCAAGGGGGCTGTCATATGCTGGAAATTATTTCGTGAGGGGTGTGCTCGAACACGCTTCTGGAGCTCCTCGAGCAGCGGCTTGAGGGTGTCCATTTCGGAGAACAACTGCCGTTGGTCTTGGGGTGCATTCAGGAAGTCCTTGAGATATTCGCGCGCTTTCAATGCCGCATCGACAAGCTGGATGGCGCTGGTTATGACCCCGAGGGTTTCCGCCATGAGGGACGAGAGCAGAAAGCTCGCGATCGGAAAGCTGTTTGAAAGCTGTGAGAAGCTGTGTTGCCGGTTTTACTAGTAATGCGGTGACTGGCACGTGGCCTTATTCACGACAGGGCTCCCATATTGGGATGTCGTGTCTGGCACCAGTGAGACTAACGTGGCCTCACTATTTTCTTTTTCATCTGGAATCATGGACTTCTTCCTACAACCCTCCTTCCCCTAAACTCCGAATGTACAAATGCGACTTTGTGTTCATCCAGCACAAGTCTTTCATCTCTATCTTCAACGATGGAAACCTGGCCTCGGAATGCACGCTTGAAAAATAATATTTTCTGCCGAGCCTCTATAGTCGACGTCGCCGCTCCAGGATGCAGAAAGAGTGTCATTCAGCGGTAGAGCTTCCCGTTTATGTTCTAAACTGACTCTCGGCGCTCCTCTGCTGGATTGTGCGCTAAATGTATCTCTCAGCCTTCATCCGACGCTGAGCAAAACTGTTTTGAGGCACTACTTCAATAAAACGGGGATTAATGCCGATGGCTTACATAGAGGTGAGTACTAGTCTTCATCCAGCACCTGAGCAACTGAAGAGAAACTGGACCATTCGTTCGAGGGGCTTCGCTTTGAACCAGACGTGAGTAAGTTAAACTTGGCTTGACTTACACGCGCGCCGCTAATAACTCGTCAACTGACGGCTTGATATTCCCAGATGTATCCTCTCCAGCCCTCAGAAAATGGCTCGATTGTGCCTCCATGTGATGCGCGACCGCCTCAATGAGCGCTATCGTCAGCACCACAATCCATTAACATCTCGTTTCATCTCCTCCTCTCCCCCCGAAAAAGTTCAACTTCGAGATCACAGGTGGCTCGATTTGACGCTGACGTCCCATAGGTCTGAATTGCCTTCCTGCCCCAGGAGCTGCTGTTTTGGCTGGCTAGTAGACGATTCAATGGCCGGCGTCTGAGTCCATCACGTCAACCAGACCTGCAGCTGACACTTCGTCAGATTCAGCGCCGCTCCCTCGCGTTTCTGCTCTCAAAAACACGCTACCCACGGTCCTTGGCAGTGTGAGCCATCACATTGTGATAGCTCCCGACGTAACCTCAAAACACCGAACTCCGAGAACAACGCCTTAAGCCACTCCATCAACGTAAAAATGATATCCGGACCCAACTAGTGGCTTGACGGAGAATCGAACTCCGAACCTTCCATCAACCGATATATGAATGCTATAGGTACACGGAATGTGTTACCATTACGCCAACAAGCCATTCGAGAATCGAACTCAAGACCACCAAGGACTGACTCCGAGTTAAAAATGTTATCCGGACCCAATCCATGGCTTCCCGGACTTTCCGTCAACCAATATATAAAATCAGTAACACGGAGCGCGTTAGCCACTACGCTACCAAGCCACTCAAGAAGTCAAACTCAAGACCACCAAGGACCACGAGTTAAAAATCATATCCCGACCCAACATGGCTTGACGGAGAATCGAACTCTGAACCTTCCATCAACCAATATGAGAACGTTAGGTACACGGAGCGTGTTACCATTACGCCACCTGTAAGGAATCATTTATATATTTTACTTACTTTTACAGTTACTCTTTAGCTACAAGTCATGTGCTCAGTAGTAGCATGTGATCATCATTACTTCTTATCTCAAACTGCCATCGTGCCCACTCCAAGTCCTCGTCGAGCTCCTCCGAGACGCCTTACCCGTCGAGTCTCTCCGGGAAGAGGCAGTAGGCACTAGGTGGTACCTTTAACTACACTCCCAAGCCTTCGCCTTCGTGCTGAAGCCTTACTCGTCGATACGCTCCGAGAAGAGGCTCTGCACATTAGGCGACACTGTATAACACTACACTATTGGATACGGGCTCAGAGCTAAGCAGCCTTCGTTCTATTACCCATTCTCAGGCCATTCTATCCATCAAACAGGGTTGTTGCCAGCAGGCAACCACTTTGCACGCCTTATCTCCCCGCCAGGGCACGTGTACGACGAGTCCCCTTTCATAGACTACAAATAAGTCTTACACCACCAAGCCATGACCGGACTACCAAAAAATGCCAATAAGACCGGGAAAAGGAATGGTTATCGTCAAAAGGCTTGATGAAGAATCGAACTTCGGACCTTCCATGAACGTTACATATCGCTACGGAGCGCGTTACCACAACACCAACAAGCCGTACGAATGGCCGAGACGATTGCTGCAAAAAGAACGGTTTCCGTCAAACGGCTTGACGGAGAATTGAACTCCGGACTTTCCGTCAATCAATATAAAAATGTGCATATTTACGGAGTGTGTTACCATTACACCATCAAGCCGTAGGAGTCGAACGACCAGCCAAGACGATCACCATGAAAAAGAAGGGTTTCCGTCGGAAGGGCTCGACGGAGAATTGAACTCCGGACTTTCCGTCAATTGATATAAAAATGCATTAGATCATCACAGAGTGCGTTACCATTACGCCACCGAGCCGTAGGAATCGAAAGACCAGCCAAAACTATCGCCATGAAAAAGAAGGGTTTTCTTCATAATGGCTCAGCGGAGAATCGAACTCCGAACTTTCCGTGAAGCATACCGCGAACTACATAGGAATGCGGAGTGCGTTACCATTACGCCACTGAACCGTTCAAAAACGCGCTCTATCTTCTTACTCGACGGACAAAAAGAACATAAAGGCCCGTTGGAGATTCGAACTCCGGTCCCTCCATGATTTCAGTTTCCCGCCAGCTACGCGAACAGAGTGCGTTACCACTACGCCACTGGACCATGTGTGCGAGCGATGTGAAGGTCCGGTAAGAGGCGCACGAAAAAGGAATGGAAAAGAGGGATGGCTCAATGGAGGATTGAACTCCGGACTTCCTGCAAAAGATGTGCTTGTGCAAGAACCATGGCAGGATGCATTACAGTTACGCCATCGAGTCGCGAATACCAAACGGCCCGAAAGGATGGAACAAGGACTCCGGGTAATCAAAAAAGGTGGGTAGCACGGGAAAAGGGCTCGACAGAGGACCGAACTCCGGACTTTCCGTAAGTCAAACACTGGGGTGAAAGGATACGGAGTGCGTTTCCACTCCACTATCGAGCCGTTGCAGGCAGAAGCTGGATAGGAGGAGAGCTAGGACCGGACATGGAGTGTCCGAGACTAGGGCCAACAAGTCCGGGTTGCGGAATCGGTGCCGGACTGAAGATGGTGCAGGTAAGGGTTCACGGAGTTCTAGAATGAGTCATAATGCGAGCGAGCAGGTATGGGACACAAAGGAACAACTCCGGCACAGCCTTGGGCTGGGGTATAAATACTACAGCTAGTCTACCAAAATATCATCTCAGTTTCGGCCCACATCCTCACCTTCTAAGCCTTAGCCAGCTTAGGAGTAGCTAAATATCCGCCCCGAACATCACCTAGAGGTCACCCGGAGTCGAGTTACACAGTAAAGCGACCCCGGTACTCCCCCGCTGCCGTCAGACAGCGAACGGAGTTTATATTTCGGCATAAAAGAGTTCAGCGCCGGAGAAATCGAACCATTTATTCCTCCCCTATGCAAGTAGGGCAGTGAAATCTCTCAAACAGCACAACGAGGTCTTCGGAGTTCGTGTGTAGCTGCTAGCTAAGGAAGTTGGTGGTGCAGAGCCCGCAGGAAGTCGCCTTCAGCAAGCGAACGGGTGAGAAGTAGAGAGAGGAAACTCCGTAGAGGCACAAAGAGGGGTAAAGGGAGGAGAAATTGCTGGAACGTTATCGTGAACACATAAAATCCCCCGGTCTTACGATCTACAACCCAAAGATACTTCGGACAACTGTGGTTCGTGGTCCAGGAAGCCCCCAAATCCATATTTCACCTCGGACTTGACGAATTGGACCCCGCATCGCCTTCTGAAGCTCCTCCCCGAGGAAGTGTGGAACAGATTCAATCTCCGTTAACCTGAGAAGGCTAACTAGGCATCGGAGTTCGCTCGGACCACCCTAGCTAGTAGGATTTTGAACCAACTGTTCGAATCCTTGTACGGATATCCCCACCAATATTATTTAAACCTCCCTACGTACTTGTCTACCGCGACAGAACAAATTCCCCCTAGAGGACGAGCATTAAACATAGCCTGGATCTCCCCACCATCTGGCAGTTTAAAGCACCGCAGTCCGCATCACAGCAGGTTCATTGAATATTATCTGTTCACGAAGAGACAGCTGTCATTCAAGCGGTAAGTGAGCAGCGTTGGGACACCGCTCTTGGAGCAATACGCCTTTCGAACTTCTCACTCCTTTTCCCTCATTCATGCGCTTATTCTAATTTCTTTGTGGTGCTCGCAGATTTAGCCCGCGAACACCGTGACGGAGGGTGATGTGGTTGAATTGCAAATATAAGTCTGCATTCAATCTCGACCGCTTCCGATCCCTCCTCATATTTTCTAATATCTGCATTTTCTGCAATGTATCCGCATATCCCACTGAATCCAGTATTCTCCGAGCTCTTTGGATCTCAAACGCGTGCGGTACATACTTGTGCTGGCAGCGGCAATGTATATATGTATCCCTCATCGTGCATTCCACGTCCGACGCAGACACTGCCGGCATCCCTGTTGGGAGAAGCTCGAGGATACTGAGATCTCACAATGGACGATAATAGGGACAGGGGAAAATGCATGTTCAACCTTAATTATGAGTACTTATGTAATCATTCTTTTGATCGAGCGAAATGAGCTTTTTGCGGTCTCGTTGCTTTTTGTCCCGCTTTAAGTTTGTAAAGAAAATAGTGGCCGTGCTAATGAAAGTAGCGGCTGTGTTGAAGGGTTGTTAGTGGCTGTGCTTAAACGGCCTTCATTTTTTGTGGCTATTTAGTGGCTGTGTGGTGGGTTTTGAAGTCTCCCACCCAGTCCCGCTGTGCCCATCTGCTCATATGCCTATGTCGCCGACTTGGGGTTTTTCATGTCGTCTTATTTGTTGTGCAACTGGGAGATCTCAAGTTCAATTCCTCTAGTTGACATTTTTTTAACATTTCCATATCTTGCTCGCCTCTTCTTTTCGCACTTCTGGCCGCGAGACTAATCCTCTTTGCTTTCTTCAGCACTCGTGGCCTCGTCTGGGTACTTGGAAGGTGTAGAGTCCTTATCACACTCTTTACGACATGGCATGCCCCCTGCACCACGCAGTATATTGAGTCTGCATCAAGATTCGGCTCGACGACTTGTGCGCGTCGTATCACCATGCAGTGGCTCGATTCTACTGTGATCTCTTAGTGTTTCCTGAAAATATATAATCTGGGTATAATTATCGTTGAATATCACGGTACTAGGTACAACTTTACAAGTGGATCAGCTGTCTGCTACTTGTGTCATTTGCGCGTCACCATCTGCCATGGTCATCCTCAATTCTGCTAGCTGTTGGCGAGCCTCAACGATGTCCTCCTCATCACTGTCCACCTCGATACAGGCACGCTGCTTCGTGCTTGGGATTTTCGGAGTAGCAGGCGCATCCACTGGAACAGCTGCCTCCACCCTAGACTTATATGCATCCTGTTTTTTTTGTCAGTGTACTCTCATCGTAGATTTCCAAGACGGTGTACCTTTGTTAGTGAGGTATCGAGTAGCGCTAAAGTTCGGAGAACGGGCTTGCATACATGCTTCTCTGATTCCCCGTGAATTGATTGCCTGAATGCTACTAAGGCAAATCCCATTTCCACGATATCGCCACTGCGGAAGGTCGCTGGGTCTTTCTTGATATATCTGCGGGAATTGAGTAACTAACCTTCAGCGCTGGGAGATACTGACTTTTCTCCTTCATGCCCACGTAATCGACGTGATTGTCTTCACAATGCGCGACACGTTTTCCCAAATGCAACATAAGGATTCCCGCTGGATCCACATATTTCGCGAAGGGCACATGGACATACTTGTCGAGGTCGTATCCCATCGTAAAGTACCTGCAGCTGCTAGCGACAGAGGGTCCGAAAGTGGTAGTCGCAGCATCCGGGGTCCAGTGTACGACTGAATCTTCTGGAAAAAACATCGCAAGATTGTGCATTAGACCCTGAACGTTGCTCAACGCAGCAGAGAATAAATCAGACTTGTATCCAACGAGCTCGGCGTAAGCTCGGGCGTAAGGCAGACTTCTCGTGTTTATACTGGGGCCGGTACTAATCAGATGCAGACCAGGTTAAGGTATCGAACTCACTCAGTCCTTTTCACTGGCGGCATATTTATCCTGCTTAGCTGAGAAGTAACAACTAAAAAAAAAACCTGTACATAAGTACGAGTACCTGCCGGGCTTTGCCACGGCCTTCACCCCCAAGTACTGGCCAGGTTTAATTTTGGACAGTTAAGGACATCTTTCGCAAGTTCAAGATGCTTCTGACAAATAAGAAAATATTGCCGGGCTCGAGCGGGGTCGAGAAAATGTTTCAGACAGAAGAGGAAGAGCTAAAAAAGGCATAAAGTATCAAAAAAGAACTGCCTCCCAACCCAACCTATGGCTCGGGCCTGAATCGAACGAGCGTGGGCTGCAGAAAACTCCTTTATTCACTTTACTTTATGATTGGCAGCTGCATATACCACTCTGCCACTAAGTCCCCGTATGCACGTGATCGATAGCACGCGCGGTTACGGTGAATGCGTCGGCAGCTCGCGCACGCCAGTCGTCTTGTATGCCGCATATGCGGCTACATGCCAACGACACGTACGGCTGCGGGTCAAATGAGCGGCGCGGCGGGGAGCTGTCCGCGAATTTCGACGCGCATCGCGTCCAGGTATCGGCATGAGTCGCGAGAGGTGGAAGAGAGAGGGAATGCGGGAGACAAGCTGAATTTACTTCGTAAGGCGACGATCAGCACACCAGTCGAGAACTGGAGTGTGTCTCCTTACTTTGATAGTTCAAAAAAAACCGGGCGGCGCTTCGCGGCGCAACCTGACCGCTCGAGCGTAATGCCTGCGATGGCCAACTTCAGGTACGAGCAACGCGGGAGGTCTGCACTCACTGCGAACTCACGCGCACGCCTGACGTCTAAAAATAATCGCGCGGCGCAAAGCGCCGCGCACCGTCAGCTCACGCGCCAGCGGTGCGATCTGCTGTATTAAGCGGCACATGCAGCGCCAGTCGCGGATTCACGACCGCGGGACACGTGCGGCTTCACACCAACGAGCGCACGCATCAGCGGCGCGCGCGACAGACACGTCGAAAGCGCGCGAATGACGCGAATGAGGCGCGTCAGAGCCTGAGAAAAGCCGTTACAGCGACAACGCGGGCGTAAGGACTCCAACAGGTGCTTTGACGAATAGGTTAATCATTACGCGCTAAATACGCGTGAGATCAGCGCAATGCATCGTAGATAGGCGTGACTGGGGGTGCACACCTGGAAGGACTTGCTAAATATTATGCTGGACTCTCCGGACCAATCAAAGGCGCATTTACGTCCCGCGCGGCGCTGTTGAGTGCGAGAGACAGTGTACGCGAGGGTTTGACACGCGAGTACAGCGGGCGAAGCGCTCTCGGACACTTGCAGCGTAATGCGCGGCGCTCTATCCGCGGCGTTCTTCAAATACATAAGCTGGCTGAGGAGGGACTATCTAATCATACCTTAGATAACAGGCTGCGTGCCCCATGGTGGGCAAAAACTTAAAAGTTCATGGGGCATGCAAAGGCTGGGGCGAGCCTTGAGTTTTTGCCTGCCCCCATGAGCTGCTAAGGTCGGGTTTCGTCACTGGGGTACGCAGGGCCAGCGGGCCGGCAGCCTTGACATGGGAAAGCTGGAAAGAACCGTCCTGGTAGGTAAAGCGAGCACACCTTCATGGCAGTATAGCTTTCCAATGCTTCGGGCTGAGCACTGGTCCCCAGGTGCGAGCTGAAAGCAATCGTTAATACCTTTCTGTTGATACCAAAATTACGGCGAGGCGACGAGAAACAAGAGAGATATAGGCGCATATGTGTCCGCGCTCTATTTGGCTCCGTGTCTGGGGGCTTCGGCCGCTTTCGGCACCATTACATGACACCTATTTGTCAACGTACCTCAGGTGGATCTAAGGGTTGCTTCGTTCGGTGTACCGTATGAGATATAATCCCGACTTTCACAGGCTTTGTACTCGGTCTGCAGCTCATCGCAAGTCCCACTTTGGCAACCCAAGGTCAGTGACGATAATAGATTTGATGTTATAAACATACCGAGCACTATCGAACTCGTCAAGTACGTTGTCGTACTGTTTGTACTGCTCCATAAAGGCGTTCCTCTTCCGGAGCTTATCGTATTGCTCTATCATTCGTTTGAAGAACTAAAGGTCACTTTCAACTACCGCGAATCGAGATGAAGGAGGCCCTCACGGTCCCGATACTGGTGTGGTTTGCCAGCATGACCCCACTAACGCGTGATCCGACTTGGACATACGGCGAGCGGTAAGTCGGCGTAATCTGCAGACTCGCAGGGCCCCATGGGGTGAAGGACGCCATCTCGCGCTCCCTGATTCGAAGACGGGCCTGGTGGATCTGCAAACATCATCAGCGGCGATTTTACGCCTTGTGTTCTGACCAACCTCGTTAGGATCGATGTCGCCTTGGACTATACAGAGATTGGATATATAGGCGGAGGTTGATGTTATCGTCGAGGAGACCATGCGATTTGCGGGCCGAAGCAGCTTTCGCACAACGTCCAGAACCGTCGTTCTCCGAGTCGTTTTCGCCTCGGGTTTGATTCAGTATGTCGGAATGCAGACAACTAACAAAAGTGGTCATACCTCCACGACATCACGGCCAGTGAATGGGGTGTAAGCGGTCGTCAGGAAATGGCAGCGAGGAGTAGGGATAAGGGATGTTACAATGCTAACCAAATCTGAATACATGGCGCCAGGGATCGGATGGTTTGTGTGCTGGCGGCAATTACAGTCGAAGCCAGCTGGTTCGTCTGATCGAAGGATGGAGTCTGTATATGGAGAGAGTCGGAGACAATCCGCGAAAGTGCCAGATTGTCCAGCACAATGACAGAGTCCGCGTTGTCAACAAGACGCTTGAGAGTCAGGAGGGCGTTGTAGGGCTGCACAACGACGTCGCCCTCTTGACTGTTAGGGAAAAAACTGTACGTTTGGAGGAGTTTCTTGGGGAACCGATCGGTGAGGCGTTCGAGCATGAAAGAGCCCAGTCCGGAGCCCGTCCCTCCTGCAATCGAATGCAGCATCATAAACGCCCGTAGGGAGGTTCAGCACGGTTTCGCAGGAAAGAGGGCAGGACACAGACCTCCAGTGAATCGCTTCCTTCAACCTCACGCTCCAGCATCTCCATGATGTCTTCATAAATAGCCTCTCCGGATGCATGGCCCCGCGCCCAGTTATTACCCGCGCCCCCGCCGTCCTTCGAGATGTAAATGTTTTCTGGGTTGTATAGGCGCGGATGAGAGGATAAGATGTTGTTAATGACCTAGTGACGCGTCAGGCGAAGCGAGAAAACCTATATGACGCGCCTACCCGAGGCTCGAGGTCGATCAGGATGGCTCGGGGAACGTAGCGGTCATCGTCCGCCTGGTAGAAAAAAGCACTTTTTTTGTCGTAAGCCTTAGTCTCGAAGTCTTGGTCGAGAATGCCGTCTGCGTTGATACCGTGTTCGCTACACATACGCTGCCAGAACGCGGAGCCCGCTGTCAGCCATGAGACAGTGCTGCACGACATTATAAAGGCGGAGAACCTTGGTTCCCGCATTGGCCCAGTTGCAGAGTTACTATATCCCGCGGCATGGGTTGGATGTTGTGGAACGGTGGATGGCAAGCAGTGGCACGGATTCATGTTCCGATCAGCTGGGTTGTTATCGACCAGTGGCTGTGCTGTTATCGGACCTGAAATCTTTTCACCTTGCCGGTATCAAATGCAAGCCTTGGAATCCCGCAAGGACGAGGCTTTTCATCTGCTCTTGAGCACACTGGTCGTTTCAGCTTGACTGATCTCTTTTTTTTTCTGTCAAGACTTAATTATACTATAACCTCCCCAGCCCCCTTTCATAGACCGCAAGCTTTGATGCCGTCCACACCGACTAACTATGTTTTCAACGACTGAGGTACGAACGTTGATCGAACTCTCATCTCTAGGGCCTTCATTTGTTGAATTGTCTGTCTATGCAAACTATACACATTTCCGGACGATGACCCCGGGCCTTACGTGTAGCTTCCAGCCACAATGACAAACGCCGAGTACAAATTCGCGCTCCCCTCAGGTTTATCTCTACTTCCCCTGGAATGTAATACGGCATCGGCATGGGGGCGATGGCACAGGAGTCGAGTCCAAAAATTTCGCCTGGTCCCAGATTTCAACCAAGGTTCGATGTTGAGCTGTTAATTGATGTAAGTTCAAGTTGACACTCTTTGAAAGACAAGGCAAACCGTGGATTCCCTGTCGTGCCGAATCGAGCACAACTGTTCTTACCGTTCTGGACTCGGTTTTACTGATCATGACCCTTGAAACCGCCGGTGTGTGGGCTTGGGGCATACCTCAGACCATCTCAGCCTGAGCCCAGCTGCGCAGCGGAAGTGTCATCCGGAGGGGTCGAAGAGGACAGAACGGGAGCGAAAGACAATGAGTGAGTTCGAGCTCCTCTTGCCCCCGCACCTCCGGGCTCAACTTCCTGCCGCACCATAGACGGGCAACTATTTATTCATTCATTTCGTATTACTCTGCTTACATCGAACCGACGAAGTATTGCTTACCTGAGCTATTATTAGCGTAGTCGGTCGTATCAATCGTATCTTCGCCGAGTCTCGAGTACGAAGCGACCCTCCTCAGCGGTTGCTCCTCGGCTACACAAGTGCTCAAGTCGACCCTGCTGGAAACTTCGACTCGATTTTGAGTGTCATATCCGAGCCCTCGTCCTTCGCTCACCCTGGGTCCTCCGAAAATTGTCCCAACGAGGCCATCTGGACGTCAAAGGCAGTCTCTATATCGGAAATTGTTGACATCCCCCATCCATCCTCGAACTTCACGTGTCGAACACCGATCGCGAGGACAATGGCCTGATGATTATTATCCAGGACCTCCTGAGTCTTATCCTTCTTTGGCACGAGGATCTATCCCTTCTTTGGCACGAGGACAAAGACTTGATGACTTCTTTTAATTTCAGTGACTCACAGGCTTCACACGAGTGAAGTTGCTCCCCACCCCTAGCGAACATGCCCGCTTTTCCGAAACTTCGGAAAATTGAACCAGACTGCAGAATTCCACAATATCCTGTGTCAACCGTGTTTGAGCCACCATTTCACAATAGCGCACTTTTGGGGCAACCAAACCCAATGAAAATCCACGACTCATACTTACAGTTTCCACTGAGGAATCCTCAAACTTACAAACCAGAAGAAGGCTGATAAATACTCATCAGGATCTTTCTATAGAAACTGACCAGTGACCGCGCATTTTTCAAGAAGGCTGATAAGCATAGCATTGCGATGGCCAAAAAAAGACGGCTGATAAACCACGTATGGTAAGCGGGGCGTGAACCCGCTGGACTGTACATGTGACGTAAACGGCAACTGTATAAAAGAACAAAAGCGACTCAAGTATGTCTCACCAGGTCTTCCCTACATTAAAAACTCATACAAGCACTCAACCATGCCTGCTGCTGCCCCCGTTGATAAATCCAAATCTTACATTCCCCTTGCCGGCAGCGCCGCTGACGGCTGGTCCAACGACGACGAAGCAACGGCTACATGTTTCTGCGGCGCTGTGCAGCTGAAATTCGTGAATCCTATTTCCTTCCCTATTAATTTCCTCTGCTGACAACGCTTCCCAACGCCCAGCCAACCCAGGGCCCAGGCCTTGTCGAGACGTTCATCTGCAACTGTTTCGACTGCCACAAAATCACCGCCTCCATGTTCGCCTCCAACTTCACCGTGGCGGACACACACCTCACGCACCTGCGCGGCCGCGACAACCTCACGGCCTTCAGCCAGTCGCGCACCGTCGCCTCGGGGAACACTATGACCAACTACTTTGTTCGACGTGCGGCACGCTGATGTACCGCGTCAGCTCGGGGTTCCCCGGGAAGAGCATCCTGCGCATTGGGACAGTAGATGATTTTCATCTGCACGAGACGAAGTTGAAGCCTCAGGCGGAACAGTTTATCGAGGAAAGGGTGGGGTGGTTGCATGGCGCGGAGGGGGTTAAGCAGATTGAAGGATCGATGTGGGACCAGTGAAAGAAAGATCGGATATAGCTAAGGTTCATCAGACTTACCGACCTGGCGCATCTATCCTCGACTCGAACCAGTACCTATCAATTGAAATCAAAGACCGTCGTTTGATCATTTAAGTACGGCTTCCTGCTGTTTCAATTTGGGACTGCGCAGGCAATCCTCCTCCTCCTCTTCCCGTACTGTTGATCGATTGTCATCCACTTCACGGGCCCCAATAGCGACTGGTTCGAGTTACATCTATCCCGCTTCCCCCATAGCCAACCTATAGCACAACATATAATTTGATGCCGATTCAGAAAATAAGTAAAGCTTAACGGTATAGTAACATAGGGCTTGAGCTGAAAGTTCCAACCGTGGGACCGCGTCAGTATAATATATCCTGCTCCTCCGTTGAACGTTGAATCTTGGTTGAATTTTTTTTTTTTGAACATCGAGCGTTGGCGCAGTTCAACTTGCCACCAAATTTACCTCCTACAGACCCATACCTCCCTAGACTCACAAGGCCCGTCGCCAAGTCGATGATCATCCAGCCAACGTCGGCCTCTTTAACTCGTTAATGCCTCCCCGGGCCGTAGCATCAGATTACGGAGATATCGCATCCATCTCGATTCTCATCACGAAATCCGAACCCCAATCAGACTGAGAACAACCCAAAGCAGCCTCTGCCTCCCACGCCCGCACGAACCGAAAAAAGATAAAATTTATAAAACGCGTCTCCATGATCGTCGAGCTATGATCTGAACATTTTTGCCCTATTTCGTCTGAGCGCGCGCTTGGCGCCCGGTTCTGATTCCATATTCTGCGTTTCAGCGCGGCGGGCCCGGTGTCGGTGGTCTGGGCACGGGGCACGCGATATTTCCTATCTTGAAGCTAAGCTGCAGCGCTAGCCTGTTGACCCAACGAATAGGACCCTAACCCGCCCACAACGTTTTAAATAATCCATACGAGCCATATATGCAACTGTTGTACGTATGTATATGCGTGCGTGCCGAAAAAGGTGGGAGTGCAATGCCAATGCGTGTAAGTAACTCGTATGCAAACTGTAAGTATGTACGTGCCGGAAATGCAAAAGACGAAAACGCGAATCCATGGCCAACAAAAACACAAGACAAACGCAATAAACATGAGAGGAGAGAGAGAGAAAGAGAGAAACGGAAATCTACATATGATAGACGTACATTGGGTCAGCGCCCGAGGTAGCTGAGCAGCGCGGGGCGCGCGCGCTTGCCGGGGAGGAGCTCGTCCGACCCGCCGCTGAGCCGGACGAGCCCCTCTGCGCTTGAATTCGAGTTTCCCGACGCCCCACCACCGCCCCCGCCCCCACCGCTTTCCGCCCGCGCTCCCGCTTCCGCCCGCCCCGCGCATAAGGCTAAACGACCCCCGCTTCCGCATCGCCCGCTCCCTTTCCTTCTCCCGCGCGCGCTCTTCCTCTTCTCCTTTTTCAGCAGCTTCATTGCCTCCTTCCTTGGGAGCGCCGCCGAGCCGGGCAGCGGCAGCGAGCTCTTGCTCGTGCTCGTGCTCGGGCTCGCGTAGTACCCCGACCCCGCCCCCGCCCCCGCCCCCGGCTGCTGCCGCCCGCTCTCGAACGACCCGTGCCCGTGCCCCGAGGACGAACCCGCCAGCGACGCGAGCGACCCTGAGCCTGTGCCCCTGCGCGTCGCGACGAACGCCCCCGCGGGCGGCGGGACGGACGCGGGCAGCCGCGCCGCCGTGTACACGTATCGCATCTCCTTCACCCCTGCGGCCCCATCCGCGCCCGCCGCGGTCCGCGCCGCCTGCTCGAGGCGCCACATCTCGCTCGGCGCAAGTGCTTCCCCAAAGCCAAGGATGCTGCTGTCCGCGGAGCGCGCGCGGGCGCGGCGGTTCAGCCCCGCGGCGGACCCGAGCGGCAGCGGCGGCGGCGCCGCGCGCGTGTTGCGTCGGCGGCGCATCGAGCGCACGCTCCTTGCGCGCGAGAACGTGCTCCGCGCGTCGTTGAACACGGACGGCGCCGACGCGTCGTCCCGCCCGGGGTCCGCATACGCTGGGGTCCCGGTGCCGCCCGTATACGCATACCCGTCGCTCGCATCCGTGTCCTCGCCCGAGTCCGTGAGCTCCAGCCCGTCCACCGAGCTCCGGCGCGCGTAGCGGATCGGCGACGGCGAGCGCGACACCGCGCGGCTCGCGTCCTGGTCCGTGTACGAGAACGCGCCCGTGTCGAACGCATCGTCACCTTCTTCAGGCGGGAACGAGTCGAGCAGCGCGAGGTCGAGCGCGTCGTCGTCGGGGTCAAAGTCCGCGGGGCCCGGCGCCGCGAAGACGGGCGGCGAGAGCGCGACGCCGTCCATCTCGTCCTTGTGGACCTCGCCCTCGAGCGCCTGCAGCCACGCCGCGCGCCCGTCGCCCGCGCCCGCGCTGTCGAGGTCCGCCTCGCTGTCGTCGCCGAGCGGGTGCGAGTGCACGCCCTCGTCCTCGTCCTTGGCGTTCGGGTTGCTGTTGTCTTGTTGCTGGGCGAAGCCGGGGCCTGGGGCGGAGGCGTCGAGCGGCGGCACCTCCACGGGCGAATGCAGCCTCAGCCTTCTCCTCTCGCGCTTCCCCACCGCCCCCCCCGTCCCGAGCGGGCTCAGCGGGCTCGCTGCGGCCTGGCTCTCCCTCTCCTCCCTCTCCCTCCACGCCCCGCTCCCCTCCCGCTCCTTCTCCCTCCACTCCCGCTCTCTCCACGCCCCGCTCCCCCCCTCCCGCGACGCTGGTGTCGTCGCCGCCGTCATCGGGCTCTCCCCGTCCGAATACCGCCACGCGAACCCGGGCGGCGCCGACCGCGCGGAACTCGGCGCGCTCGAGCTCGAGGACGGCGTGTACGCCGACGGGCTCGCGGTGTACCCTGCGCCTGGCCCTTGCCCTTGACTCGGACTCGCGCCGTACCCACTCTGCGGGCTGGCATTCGCGCCGTGTCCACTTCCACTCTGCGGGCTCGCGCCGTACGCGTTGTGCCCAGTGTTCTGACTGGCCCCATGCGCGCCATACCCGCCGGCGCCCCGCGCGAGCAGCACGGCAGACATGCTCAGCGGGGGCGGCGGGGGCGGCGGCGGGCTCGTGCTGCGGCTGCTCGCAGACACGCCAACGGGGCTCGCCGTGCTCCCCGCGCTGCTCCCGCCCGCACTCGTCGGGCTCGGCCGTGCATGCACATTCGCCGGCTTCCCACCCGCCGGGCTCGGCCCCGGACTCGGACTCGGGCTCGGGCGCAACGATGCCGGCGAAGGCGACGCCGACGCAGACGACGGCACGCGGATCGTCACGAGCGGCGGGGGCGGCGGCGGCGGGACGAACGCGCGCGGGGCGGGTCCCGCTGGCGGTGTTGTTGCTCCAAACGCAGGCCTTGTCCCCACCGCCGAATCGCTCCCCTTCCTAATCGGCGGTGGCGGCGGCGGCGGCACGATGCCCCCCATCCCTCCTCCTCCTATGCTCATAGTGATGGGCCCCGACGCCGAGCGCCCATGCCCGCTCCCATGCGCCCGCGAGCGCACGGTGACGAGCGGCGGCGGCGGCCCGCGCGTCGCCGTCGGCGTACCCGTGCCCGATGTCGACGTGTAGCTCGCGTATGATGAGGCTGAGGTGTAGCTCGTGTGTGGCGACGGCGGGAGCGAGAGCGACGCGCTCGAGGTGTTTGTCGACGCAGATGCAGGACGCGGAGGACGAGGAGAGGAGGGATGATGATGAGAGGTGTGGCGAGGTCGGCGCGGGGCCTGCAAAAACAAGAGGTTAGCATCATCATTGCTGCAGAGAGAGGGGGAGGAAAGAAGAAAGAAGAGCGTGTATCGGACACGAGACAAAAATGAGGACAGCGGAAAATGAAGTCTTCCCTCCCTCTTGTCTTCTAGGGAAGACAAGACAGGCAACAGCTCCACCGCCCGAGTGTGTCCTTTCACTCAGGCGGAGAAAGGACACTGCAAAGCACGGCAACGGACCCGGAAGGAAGAAAGACAAAAACAGCTTCTAGATGGAAGGGGGAGGTGGAGGGTCCCGCAGAGAAAAGGATAGGGAGCAGGGAAAAAGGAAAGGTAGCAAAAGGATAGGTAGCAAAAAGATAGGTAGCAAAAATAGCAAAAAGGGATGGGGATGGTTAAAAAAAAGATGGGGAAGTTAAAAAAAGACAGAGGGCAGCATACGCGGAAAGACGGTGAAGGTAAAAAAAAGGAACAGCGCCGGAAAAAAAGGATGGGGAGGGCAAAAAAAGACTACGCAAAAAGACGGAGAGAACAATACATGTCAATGGGAGTAGGGGAAACACAACGTGTCGGACCACAGTGTCAGACAACAAAAATACAGCAGCAGGGCCCACTTTCACAGGGCATGAAAGAGAGGAAGAAAGAAGCAAGTCAAAGAAACAGGGAAGAAACTCCACAAACAGAGGTGTGAGGGAAGATGAAAAGAACTTTGGAAAGAGAGTTGGCCTGTAGACAGGATGGGGACGGGTCAAGTGATTGGATTGGGGATTAGATATGGAGGAAGGGGACAAGAAGGGGAAGTGGACGGGATACGGAGCGAAGTACAGGGCACGGACGGAGGGGTGGTAAAAGTCAGAGCACCAAGGCACGGAAAAAGGCGCACGCGGCGCAGGACGAAGACGCAAATGAAGACGAAGGATGAAGAAATATGAAGAAAGACGAAGATGGGGAGAGGACGGGATAGGTCGGGAGAAAACGAAAACGAAAACGGCGCGGCGCACGAGGAAGCGCGAAAAACCCTCCAAAAGAAGAAGAAAACGAAAGAAGAAAACGAAAGCAGGAAGAAAAACGAAAAAAAAACCACCCCCAGAAAAGAAAGAACCCAACTCACCTAAACTCCCCTTCCTCCTCCCTGTTACTCCCCTCATTCCACTCCCTCCTCAATTCTCCCCCCTCCCATCGAACTCAAACTGCTCTTCCGCGGGACGCCCATACTCCCGCTCCTCCAACACCCCCCATACCCATACCACTGCCCCCCGCGATACCCCCACTCGTCTTGCGCTGCAGACTCGGGCTGCGCGTCGTCCTGCCCTGTGCTCCCACCGCTCCCTGTCCCACTTCCCGTCCCCGCCATGCTCCCCAAACTGCTGCTCGACCCGCCCAGCCCGCCGCTCGCCTTGCGCGTGAGGCTCGGGCTCCGCCCCCCGCTGCCCGCGAGCCCGCCGCTCGTCTTCCTTGCGAGGGTGCCGCCCGCCTCCCGCGCGAGCCCGCCGCTCGTCTTGCGCGCGAGCCCGCCGGAGGTCTTGCGCGCGAGGTGCGGCGGCGCGGGGACCATCGAGTGGCGCGTTGGCGTGGGCCGACGAGGAGGAATGCGGGGCGTGCGAGTCGGCGGCGGGGCGGAGGGCCCAGACGCCCGAGACGCCGTCGAAGGGGAGCGTGGGCGAGGTGGTGGAGGCGGCGGGGCGCGGGCGCGGGGCGTATGTCGATCTGAGGGACGGGGCATGTTAGTGTTGGCAGGAAAAAGAGGAAGGGCAGGGTGAGAGGGCTAGAGAACGCCAGCATGCGCACGAGAGGTAGAAGCATGTGTAGGAGATAAAATAAATGTGCAAAATCAAATGTGCAGGAAAAAAATAAAAGCCACGGAGAGACAACGTGTACACGGCGAGGGAGGAAGGAGCCGGATGGAAGCAAGATACGGACTATGCACAGGTATGTGCATGAAAGAGCAAGGCAGAAAAGAGCCAGGAAGGAAGAGACGCACGAGTACGGCGAGGCATCGGGCGTGCGGCTTCTCTTGGGTTTCGTGCTTGCGCTGGGGGCTGCGTTTTGGCGCGAGCCGGATGCGACGGGCGGGGGGAGGGGGGGCAGGGGCCGCGAGGAGGGCGAGATGGCGGACGAGGGCGAGGCGGGGTCGAGGCTCGGCCCCAGGCTCGCGCGGCGCTTGCCCTTGTCGAGTGTGCTGGCGCTTGTGCTGGTGCTTGGGCCTGCGCTAATGGGCGTTGTGCTGGTGGCTCGCGGTGGCGCTCGCGGGCGCCAATCTCCTCCCCGACGCAGAGGCAGAGGCAGACGACGCGACGTCGAGCGGCGGGGGCACGGGGAGCGGGCGTGCTGCGGGCGGGGGCTTCCAGGGCGCGGCGGGGCTGCTGATGGGGAGGGCGGCGGCGCGCAGGCGGGCCGCATTAGAGTGGGAGTGGGAGCGGCGGCCCTGGGTGGCGGGAGCGGTTCGCGCGGGGGGCCGAGCGTCCCGTGGTGCACGACCGTCCACCGGCCGTCGTCCGTCACGGGGTTACACCCGCCGGCCCCGCCCCGGCCCCCGCTGTGCCCGGCCGCCGCCGCCTGGGGTGGTACGCCAGCGCGGGGTGCGACGAGTGCGAATGCGCGCTGGACGGGGCCTTGGCCAGCAGATCGCGCAGAGAGGGCCGGTTGCCCAGGCGCTGGTGCTGGATGGCGTCCGGGTCGCGGTCGTCGCGGTGCGGGAAGGCGTCGACGGACGTGGCCATCGAGCTTGCACGGCGGCGAGAAGGGAAATCGAAGAGATTAGTTTGAGACGCTCGCCATCAAATCTGCGACCACCTTGATACACCATCAAATCGTCCCTCCCCATCAATAATCCGCGCGTCACAACACAGGCCCGCGTCACGCACCGCAACGCGCGCCCCTCCGAGCCCAACCCCGGCACGCGTTTCAGACCGAGTCTCCGGCATCACGCACACCGCTCTCTCCCTTCCCACACCCCCCACCTACCCACTTATCACCTCACCCCAATCGCTATCACTGATCCCCCCTGCCTCTCTGCGCTGAGTAAGTTGCTGACGACCCTCGGCTCAGGCGTGATGATACGCATCATCGACAAACCGCCCCGCCAGCCTCAAACTCTCCTTGCTTAAACTCCGCATTAAGTGCGTTTGATCTTGCCTAAATTGTGCGCAAACCCGCAAAAAGGTAAAAATCGCCGCTGGATACAAAATCTTCTGATACGCTTGGCTCGGGCCCTCCGCGATCTGTTCGGACGCGTACCGCGTGCTCCTGATTGTTTTTTTCTCAATCTCTGCGCACCTTCCGCGACGCTCAGGTCTCTGCAGTTATGCAAGTCAGGAGTCATTTTTGGCCTACCAACGAGCTCCTATAATGCACGCCGCGGCGAACGTTCGAACGAGGATTGCCATACGAAGGACGATCGCGTCGGGGATCAAACACCTCTCTTCGCGATCGGTCAACTTCGGCCCTCCACCTCCACGCGCCCACCCGGACCCCGCTAAAGTACGTTAGCCCCGTCGCCAAATTCCTCCCTCCGGCCTGAGTCATAGGCATCATCTACATGTATTCTATCTATCATCTACGGTATTATGTCTTCAAGCTCAATTGCAACGCGCGTTCCGTTGCTTTTCCGAGGTAGCGGCAGTTGCGGTATTCGCAGGAGAGCGCGCACGCGCGCGCGCTTCCCCTGATTTCCTCCGTCCTCCAGTCTTCTCGTTCTCACAAGGAGGATGCCGGCGCTTCTCTCTGATTAGATGATCACAGTTAGGTGGTCGATGCGCTGTTCGCCGCGATCATCTCCCACCTTGAATTCTTCAAGTCCTCGGCGGCTTCTTATTCCAGCGAAGCGATACTCCCACGCGGGGCGCAGTGGTGTACAACGAACGATGGGGCGTGGCGCAAGGTTTGGTCGGCAGGATCCGCCAGCATCAGCAGGGAATAAACATAGCAATAGCTCAGCACCCGCACGGTGGCGCATGTCGCGATGGTGCCCAATCCAATCCAATCCAATCCGCCTTCTTTGTTCTTGATGCACGAATTGATTCGACGCACGCACGGTGCACGGGCCACAATCCCATTCGCCGCGTTTGAGGTCGGACGCTGATGGGGGCATGTGCGCAAGTGGAGGCTCCTTTCGATCTAGCTAGACGTCAACACCTCCTTTCGATCTAGCTCTTCGCAGGGCTTCCGCGGTACCCCAAATAATAAATCGTCACTGCCCTCGTCCATGTTAGGAAACACGCAAGTTATAATTAGGAATACGCAAAGTACGTCACAGTACCCAGTCCATCTCAACTGAGCACAAGGCGCACAGATCCGCGCGCTGTCAACAAATCATGTCAACAGATCCACCCCAATCACTCGCCTGGCATTTATCGCGACGTGATCGTGCATCCCGAGTCGAGGGCGGCATGTGCTTTTTTGCTCCACAAAGTGTGAAGCTCCCGCTCGCCCAAAATTGACTCGGACAAAAAAGTTCAAAGGCGTCCGGAATTACGCACAGACGGTAGCCTCTCACCAACATTAATATTAATATTTAATAACAGAGGGCGACGGCGGATTCGCACCCCACTTGCAGTAAGAACTACGTCCCCTGATTATTCCGGAGTCCGCGGCCGCACAAGATCCCGCAACAAATATTAATGTCAACAAATCCACCTCATCACTGCTGGCTCTGGCATACATATCTCGAAGCCTCGTACTTCGGACCCGGTACGTAGCTGATCGTGCATCTGCGATCTGTGGGCGGCAATGTGCGACTCGTCAATGTTTGAAAGCTACTGCTCTTCAAAGTGACTCGGGAAGTTCCAGGCATTCGGAATATACCTGAGACACAGAGGCCTACGTCTCTTTAATCTTAGTATCCAATAACACAGTGCGACGGCGGATTAATATGCGCACCCACCCCACTTGCAAGACGCACGCTACGTATACGTCCCCTGACCATCCCGGAGCCCGCACAAGATCCACGCAACAAATGTCAAAAATCAAAAATCCATTCAAATCACTGGCATACGTCGAAGCGCCTCCGAGTCGAAGCACTTACAGCACCTCTCGAAGCACTTACTTACGACAGAACGCTGAACTTACAGCATATCTCGAACTTGAAGAACTTACGAAAGCGCACAAAACGCACGATGGCTGCGGATCCTTCTTCTGTCCTTCCTCTTGTTTAAATTCTAATCATGATACTGTAAATCTGACAGTGCCACAATCCCATTCGATCTATACGCCATGCTGCCTGCCAGCGCTCTCCTCCATTCATTTTGCGTCGACGGCCTCCTCCCCTTTGAAATACGTACACGCCTCTTTGCCACTATTAATTCAAACCACACCGATTGAAATCTCAACGACGGACCCCTCCTCGAATGATCAGGACCTCACGCAAATAATCACACCTCACTTACAGTGACGCTCGCCTACTGCTGCGATACATACCCTCACCGTTCACCGCTCACCGTCAGAGTCCAGCCACCCCGCACAGAAATTTAAA
>JARJLE010000426.1:0-42800 GCA_029289555.1 Mycena latifolia | reverse complement strand
ACCCTGCCCCCCAATCAAAATCGACCAGCTGCAGCTGGCCTAGCGCGGAATCCGCCGCACTGTGCTCCCACCCGCGATGTGCGAGGATGTTGCACACCGCACGTCGCCGTGCACGAGCCCTGGGCGTGGAACTTCTTTACGAGCGCCTTCACCTGCGCGTACCCTCGCTGACGCGTCGCATCCGTCACGACGAGCGGCGCTGCGCCTGCAGGTGCTCCATCACGATTACGTGCCACCGCGGGCACGCGGTCGTAGGCGAGCAGCGCGGGTGCGTGCCCCGCGCATGGCAGAACGCGTGCAGCTCGGGCGAATACGACTGTGCAAACTTGACGAAGACACTCTGCGGGCCCAGGGTGGCGGTGAAGAGCAGGCGGTCGGCGGATGGATGGGCCTGGCAGTGAGTTCAAATGACAAGACTTCGGTGCGCGCGGGATAGCTGTAGGCAGTCGTGATCGCGGGAAGCTGGGCTCGAGGAGCGGACGCGCGCGCTGTCCTGCACCAAGAGGGCATCCAGGTCCGCGTGGAATCGGCTCGCAGCACGCACGCGCACGGAAGGCGTTGCAGAGGCTGTCCAGTGCGCGGTGCGATGCGCCGTCGTCACGCAGCCCGAGCATGGGAGTCAGTTCGACTATTCGCGGGCGTTGCAGGAACACGAGAGCGTAGAAGCAGATGTACGAGCCTGCGGGGGATGTTAGACATGCTGCAAACATGTCCATGCGGTCGGGGAGTACCTTGAACGATGATCACAAGGGCAGGCATCCTTGTCGAGGCGTAGCGGGCGGCGTGGCTCCTCGTCGCGCATGCGGGGATTGCGTCGCGTACGCCAAGGCCTCGTACTCGGCCTCGCAGTTGTGTCCGTGGAAGTCGCATCTGAAATCTATGACCATGCGAGCAGCTTGCCCCGCGTTGTGATGGCTCGTCCGTCGCTAAGCCGGGAAGGGACGCGCTGGAGGACGCAGATACCGTGGGCCACGCCGGCGACTGCCGATGCGCCGCGAAGATCGCATTGAAAAGGGGAAGTAGAGCGTCTCGCGTCTCGAGCCCCGACTCATAGTAACGGCGACCATACGCGGCAAACGTCAATACGGCGCGTTGCAGACGCGCCCTCATCGACCAAACTCGACCTCGGCCGCCGACCGACCAGTGAAGATATCTTGAAACTTTCCAAACGCTGGGTACAGCAGCGAGCATGGTGCGATCCCAGTCTCCGAATGTGGGCGGTCATTCCAGACCCGGACCTCTATAGAGTGCTGCACAGATTTGGGGTCTTCGGCCACGGATGGAGCTGCTGAAGCGACGGGACTTTTATCGATGAAGGCCGTCCAGGCTGACGGCGAGGGGACCGCGTCTATCACCGGCAACGGAGCCACCCGGACGTAAAGATGGAAGCAAGCGGCGCCGGATCGGAGGAGATTGGGCGAGCGGGAGGAGATTGTTCGCTGGCGGTGGCAAGATAGAAGGAGGGATGGGATCATCCACTATGCATACAGCAGCATGGGAGATGTCGTAGACTTGAAAACGTGAGATGTCTAAAGACTGTAATACAGAGAGATTCAACAGAAACACCTACGGGCCCGGTCGACAGCGGTCTTGTGATGAGAGATATTCCTTGAGGTCCTGTACGTCAGCGTTGTGTGCACACCCTTGCCGACCTCGACAGTGAACAGCCGCCTTCGCAAGTCCGCAGACAGGAAGAGGTTGTCAACAATTAAGTGAAGGATTGGTGGGAGATCCATTATTGCTCCTTCGTCGACACGCATGCGCTTGGTGGATCTCTCCTCAATGGACATCTACGATTCTACCGTCCATCGTATTTCGGCGCTGGGTCACGCGTCACGTCACCACCGTCCCTCCCTCTGACGCCCCTCCAGCTCGACATCAACCCCCCGACGCTCATGCTCCTCACAGACTCCGGCACGTCCAAGGACGACGTCGACCTCCCGCGCTTCCCCGCCGGCCTCGCCGCGAGCCTCCAAGCCGCCTTTGCGCGCGGCGCCGAGATCCGCGTGCAGACCGTCACCGCACTCGGCGAAGAGGGCGTGGTCGCGTTCACGGAGGAATCGGAGGAGGCGGCAGCGGCGGAGTAGGCGCGGCGCACGTCGTATCACAGAGCTCCCATCGTATTCAGACGTCGTCACAGTTACTGGTTATGTGTTTATGACGTGCTGTATACTATACTGACAGACTGTGCTCTGAAATGTCTTACTGCGCCGCGAGGTCATGTTCATCCGGCTGGGGCGTTTTTTCGACGAATGGATACATTTCAGAGAAGCTAATCGATACAAAAAATAAGCGAGATTCACAAAAAGCTAAAATCGCAAGACCACCAAGAAGGAAAAAACTTCCAATCGAATAGATGAGCGATAGTGTAAAGTTGTAAAGTAAATGTTATATTAGCCAGCCCCCGTCTATCATGCGAATCGTGAATGGCGCGCCTCCTTGAAATGACTAGGGAATATAATTCATGTGAGAGAGGAAGGAAAGAAAGGATGGGACGGGCGGTGAATGGTATTAGGTAGCGACATTCACCAGTTTTTTGTTAGACGTGGTATATGGAACAGAAAAAAGAGGACAAACCTCCCCCGTGCCCACCGCTGGGTCTTGTACGTCGGTGCCTCGTCCACAGACTCTTAAGTGCCAACCCATCCAGCAGCTTTTCGAGCCTTCGTAAGTTTGCGTCGGATGTCAGCAGAGATGTCATCATCGTCCTCATCATCTGTAACGACATCGCTGCCAGGTGATGAGGCTCGACTTGGACGAAGATGCTGGCCCGCAGACACCATTCTTGTAATCACGCCTAACAGCTGTTTCTCGAGGGTTTCTAGGAGCGAAGTCGGCAGCCAGTGGGGGGGTACCCATGGACGGTATCGGTTGTGCTGCCCTGGAAGTTCCAAGTCCAGTTGGTATACTGTGCGCAGAACGTCTGCGAGCATTCTGCAGACCGGGCAGCATGTTCTCGCCGCACCGATGGAAAACTCTGCATTTTCGTCTATACCCTTAGTAAATGCCAGACGTCAGAACTGGATACGCAAGAAGGGAAAAAGAGACTTGCCGCCCCAACCATCGCCTCGAACGCCTCCGAGACAGGTGAAGGTTCTTCCGAGAAGAGGTCCTGAGGCTTTTTGACGTGTAGAAGGAGAGACGCCATGAGTCCGGCCTCACAGTGGCATGCTCCTTCGATGGGTGGGCCAAGGTCCTGCGACTCGAGTTTTTGGCGGACTATGCTGCTCGTTGCCGTCGACCACTGAGCGAGTGGAGCCCAGCGTTCCATTAGCTCTTCTGCATTGGCAGCTGTGATCGGTTCCCGAGGAAGGTCAACAACGGCGATATTAATAGGGATGGATGATCTGCCGATTGGGCTACGAAGGAGGAAGCGCGGACCCGTCGTCCAGGCACAGACGGCATTCACTGCCCGGTGGAACTGCGTACACTCTCGTATTGCGGTCTCGGGCAACGCCGTGGCTACATTAATAAGGATAAGCATACCAGATTAAGAGAAAGAAATTACTTAGTGGGACAGCATTGTCGAGAAGGTCGTCATCGTTCGCGTGAGCATCGCCTGCAATGTCCACTACGTCCCCTTCGGCCGTCGCAGAATTTTGATCCATGCCAGTGTTGAGTGGTGAAGGAACTGACGCAGAGAGGTGAGCTGCCAGTGATGGGAGCTCCCAGAGTCCTGACGGGGTACGTTGAAGCAGATAGTGCAGAGCTTGTGACAAAAAGGTCGACAGTATCACATCTTTCGCCATGAGCCGGGATCGCAACTCGATGATTAGAGCTACGATTGCCCTCCACCAACGAGGAGCTGTCCCAGCCTCGAATGCAAATGTATCGTCGTGGCCGACAAGCCCTGCGTCTTGAAGTGCATCGGCAGCGATGCCATTGGAGATCATCACATGGGTCAGTGGGATAGTCTCAATTGGGGACCAGTCATTGAGGACCGAGAGATTATAAGACCTTGTGATGAGCTGCATGCGCGCTGTCATCTTTCTCAAGCACGAGCCCACGAAGTAAATTGAGATAGCTCGACGGGCTGAAGACGCTTTGGTGGGCTCATTTTGAACCAAGTGGGCGGCATCACGAAGGACTTGGAGACTTTCGAAAACGTAGTCACGAAACTGGGAGGTGGGAATTATGGTTGACGGGTTTGTTTTTGCGTCCATGGTCAGCAGTTTGTCGTTGGTGTGATGTAAATAAGCAGCTCGCACAGATCAGGAAGAATAAGTACGTACAAGAGAGTTGGTATATCGACGTCTCGGGGATAGATGGAAGGCAGAAGGCGCTTCGAAATGCTTTCTCCTTTCTCGACGTTGCCCGAGTTCCGAGAAAATATTATCTCGGAATAGCCCTTGGTCGTAGGTTGGACGCTGGACGACGCCGAGACCGACGCTTGCATACTAGATGTAGCTGGTTTCGTGGGCCCGCTAGGATGAGTGTCAGTGTTGGGAGAGATGATGGGGCTGAGCAGAACTTGGGTGAATCTTGTCCCGCTGCTATACTCGAAGAGGCTGACGTCGACGGGCTAATCTGAGGGGAAGTGCTGGGGCTGGTCGGCGGGCTAGAACAGAGAGGTTGAAAAGATATAATAGAACCTCGTTACAACGAAGACGGTTACACCCTTGGACTGCAGAGGTCCAATGGTAACAGCAAGGTTAGCCTCGGGGTTTTTTCCGCGACTCAGTATGGTCGATAGGCGGTTCAAAACTTGGACGTCGAAGTGGCGCTCGCATCTTGGCTCGCATAGTCGGGGGCGACGGGAGGATCTGCGTTTGGATCCTTAACTTCGGATTGCAAAGCGGATGCGAGAGTTGAGAGATAATAAATCCCATCTCTGGGTGAGAGATCCTTCTTCGTCGCTTCGGACATTGCAATTCCTAATGGCAAATTCAAAGCTATGCCGCAAGTGTTGCGCCAGAGGAGGGAGTGTTTGGCAAGCTGCTGGCGCTTCGGGCCGGTCAGCCATGTCCCCTGAGTACGAAGGTAGGTAGCTCGAAACTGGCCAACTCTGTTTGAGCAGGTCGCAGAGCATGCCTTTTTATCGTACATGGATACATTTCAGACGAAGGAGCAGCTAATTGATACAAAAAATAAGACGGATTCACAAAAAAGCCCAATGGCAAGATCAGCAGCAGGAAAGAAAGAGAAAAAACCTCCAATCTTATTACTCGTAAGGATGGACAATAAAGATGATGAGCGGGTGTATGGAATAGGCAGTGGGGACAGGGACGAGTAGCTGATACATGCGTGTGGGTGGGGCAACAACAGAAAGAGAAAACAAAAGAACGGTAGGTGCGGACGGCGTGTAGAAACGTGAGTGGCTGGCTCGGCGTGGAGAGATAGAGAGATGTAGTGTAAAGCAAACGTGATCAGCCAGCCGCCGTCTATCATGCAAATCGTAAGTGGTGCGCCTCCTTGAGATGGCTAGGGAATAGATTGCATGCACGAGAGGAGAGATGAGGATACGGAGGGTGAGAAGAACAGAAAAGGATGGACGGGCGTAAGAAGCATTCATGGTAAATGTCTATTGTGTAGCGAGCTTGACCATCTTGTTTTGAAAGTTCCGTCAGACAAGGGATTTGGAACAAAAAGAGGACGAACCTCCCGCGCCCACCGCCGGGTCTTGTTTGTCTCCTGCGGCATTCGGTGCTTCGTCCGCAGCTCTTGCGCAATCCAGGGCTTCAATAGCATCTGCTTCAGCTGCGGACTGCCCGCGAGCGCCTCCGCCAAGTCGCCGAGGAGCCCAAACGACAGCTTCATTTGCGCGTCTGTGCGCTCCTCGTCCACAGAGCATCGGTGGATCAATTCGAGGATTGACTCGACATACGGGAGCAGCACGGAAACTGTAAAGTATGGTTAGTCGTGGATGAGGCGACACAGACTCGACGGACCTTTGTCAGTGCCCTTGAAGCCACTGACAAGGCCGGTATACGCCTCGAGGATACCCTCCCGGAGTTGTCCGACATAATCCATAAGATCGTAATCAAGCTAAAAAAACAATCAATCAATCGGTCGAAATACAGGAGGAAGAGATGCTTACTGGATTGGGCTGCAAAGCGCCTGCCTGCCTGAGCACACTCATCGTGGTATCCAAGAATGGTTCAAAGGACGGCCCGATCGCAATCGCAATGTCTCCAAAACCGCTCAAGATGGTGATCTTCACGTTCCGGTTGAGCACCTCGCTTTGAAGGTTCTCGAGAAGAACGGTCATGAATTGGTTCGCGTATTGAGCAGCCTGCGGACCCAGGGCGCGCGCGATATCGCCGATAATGCCGACAGCGACCGTGCAAAGTTGAGTGTCTTCGTGCGCCTTGAGAGCAGGGTATAGGTGCGGCATGAACGCTTGGATGTACGGCGAAAAGTTGGTTTCCAGGGCTGGTTGATAGGAGGCATCAGCAAAAGTCGAGCACTGAGGAATTAGTCGCTTACCTTCAGCAAGGGCGCCAACGACGAGGAAGGCATCTTCGAGGACCGTCGATGTCTTACCCGCTGCTTGGATGAGCTGCAGAATCAGCGTCATGATACGGTCCGCCAACGGTTGGATCCCAGCTTTGAGTTTCCGGATCACGCACTAGAATGAATGAGCGCAAAGAAAGCAAAAATACGTCAGGGACGTACAATGATCACGCTGCAGAAGTTGCCCTGCAGTTCATTCCAATTGTTGCGGTCGTCGACGCCCAGGATTTGGTTCTTATTGAGTTGTTTCAGCAAAAAGAAGAGGGGGGTGAGCGACGTGTAAATGTACCTGCATAGCCAATAGCTGTTCCATTCTTTGCAGAACGGTTACAGCCGTGTTTTGAACTACAACGATCGTGTCGAGGGTTGCGCCGCTGAGGTAGGCTGCAATTGCCTCGTACGCCGCCGTCCTGGAGTTATGCTCATTGTTCGCACTTCAAATGAGTGGTCAGTTCAGAGAACACGCAGATGCGGAGAAAACATACTTCTCCGTCACGCGCAGAAGCGCCTGCACGACGCCGTCGCAATACGGCGACAGGGGCCCAGTCGGAACAGGGTCGTCGTGCTCGCTGTCAAATGCGCCCAGCTGTTCTGCCAAATTCATCATCGCCCAGCAGCAATTTGCAATGATCCGTGGATAATCGTCCACCAAGGCTCCGACGAGGGCTGAGATCAGCGCATGAAGGTGCACGTCCGGCTTAATGGTCTGGGGAAGGAGATCGCATATCCGACCGAGAGTCCACGCGTCGGTGTCTTTGACATCAGCGTTGGTGTCCGTCATCATATCGATGAGGAGAGGCAGCGCCTGCGAGACAAGCGGTGTGAGGACGACAGGATCCGGACCCTCCAGAATAGAGCCAAAGGTCATAACAGCGGCTTCTCGATGGTGCCAGTCAGTGGACTTGATGTGGGCCTCGATGAAAGGGATCACAGCGGGGACGATGGCATCCTGCACGGCGCCGGCGAGGAGACTGAGACAGGTACCGGCGGCCATGGCAAGATTCCATTCGTCCTCTTCCGCAAATTCTTCCTGCTTGGTTAGCAAGAGAAGGAGGACGGGCACAATCTCGGGTAAAGCAATCTTGGCAAAATGTTTCGATTCTGACTCGGGCGTTTCACCATATTCTTGAGCCTTTGATCTCATTGAGTGTCATCAATGTGTGCAGAGGAAAAGGGACACACCTCTTGAGCCTCGATAGCGAGATCTACCTCTTCCTCGCAGACCGTCGACCAGAATTCAACGGCTTGCAACGCGACTCGTTCGTCGGGATGTTTCATTCCCACCACCGTCAGCTAGTTCCAAGTCAGACGCTAAAAATAATTCGAGGACGCAAGAGGACTAACCCCAAACAAGGCTTGCTCCATATAAAATCCCATTTTGTCGTAGTACAAACCCATAATCCGCACTAGGCACTCGAAGGCCCCCACTTGAACTGGGATTGATGCGTTTTGGGTTGCTTCGCAGACAACCTGCATGATATAGTTCCGCTCGCCCTGGCAACAGCGTCAGCACAACAACATCGACAACGCATCCACGAGGAGGAGACTCGCCTCTCGCTCAAAGTTGTCGCGGACGAACTCTAGAGAGTTGAAAAGGGCATGGATCGCAGCCAACTGAACCTCTGCGGACGGCTCTTCCTTGCGAGCGCCATGGATGACCGCAGTTAGAATCTCATTTGAACGGAGGGTCAAGATTTCAGGTTTCTGAAGAGTATACAGATTAGCAATAGACAGAAAAATCGATGTAGAACGTACTATCGACTCGCAGATGAAACCGATCGTCTGTAGGGTGGCAATGCGCAAATTGACATTTCCCTGGGTGTTCATGAAACCTAATAGGATTTCGATGAGATCGCCCCAATGTCCCATGGGGAGCTCTACGGTTGCAATTGCAGCCACGACTTGGGATGCAAAAGCACCAGCCTTTTGTTGGGAGGAGCCGAGGGTCAAAAGGGCGTCGTTCTTGATCTTCGTCTTTGCCTCATTGTTGAGATTCATCCACCTCTGCGCATATTCCGTGACGCGTGCCATTTCCTGGTGACAGCCATGAGCCCATATACTTGATGGAAATGAAAGAAAAGGCGTACGCGGGCACTCAAGGCATTTTTCAAGGCCAAGCCTGCAGCGTTTCGAACGTGTATAGGAGAGCTCTCGTCCACCAGCACCGAGGAAAGCATGAGCATATATTCCGGCTACATGGTTGCCAGCACAATGAGTGAGGGACAACGGACTTTGAGAGAGAGAGAGAGACGTACGTAGTTGTCTCGGGAAGCAGTCTCAAGCTTTTGGGTGGCATCCTGACGCGTATTCGCATCTGGAGACGAGGAAGGGGGCACGATTGAGTGAGCCCCGACGCAGACGACGCGCGAATGAAGGATTGTACTGACCTGATGAGATGGTGTTTGCGAGGAGGTCGGTCGCATTCATTGTGGGCTACGGACAAAGAAAGCGGCGTCCAATGAGTAGGGAAACTGTTTTTCGAGTGAATATGGATGCAGAGGGAGGACGGGGGCACGGTGTCCACCAGAATGCCTGAAGCAGGGAAGAGAGAGGCAAGGCGTGGGCACAGCCACAGAACCAAATATCAAGAAAACAAAAGCGCGTCTTAGCTCAGTACAATATGTTACACGTCTATGAATACAGTAAGGAAGAATGACTTGGTCCACACAAGGACTTGAAGATTTTATCTAAGTCAACTGCCACCCCGAAATTAATATCTCGTTCAGCGATCGAACAGACCAGCCGGATCCCAGCGCCGTCGTCAACTTCGTTCCCGTCGCGTGCAACACCTCCTTGATCCCCTGCCCCAGCGCAGCCGTGTCGTCGGTGCCGTCCGGAGGCGGGAGCCCAAGACAATTCTTGTATGCTTCGACCGCAAGATCCTTGAGAATGAGCAGCAGCGTGGACACTGGCACGCTGTTCCGTAGCATGTACCATGCGAGGTATTGCGAGATGTTCGTTGATGCCCGCTCATCTACGACCACCTGCTCGCCCCGTGCATATTGTCCCAACGCCGCAAGGAATTCGGGTTTTGTTCTCAGAACATCGAGCTGCTTGTCGAGCGCATACAACGCCCCCGAAACGGTGCTGTCGCGGATAAGCGCTATTCGGAAATTGTTTTCTCGTCGCCCACTGAACCGCCGTTCGTATATCTTGCTGTAAAAGTCCGCCGCAAACCGCAGGTCCTGGAGATGCATATGGAAGTACCGTGAGCTTGGCGCCATCATGCGATACCTGAACAGCGTCAGATGAGACTGCAGGGTTTGCGGCTTTCCCTGCAAGATGCTGTCGAGTAGGTTTGCATGACAATACGTGTGCAGAAGCCGCTCTGCGTCCGTCTCGCCTTCTTCCCGCGCCATATGGTCTGCGAACGCCAGGAAAAGCGTGTCATTGGAAAAGGACGTTATAAACTCAGACAAGTCGCCTGCGGGATGAACTTTGGTATCTGTAAGCTGTGGGAAATCGAGCGTCGCTGCTTCGCCGGTGGAGGACCGCGACCGGACAAACAGACTTCGACTGCCCCGTGGATCTTCGGTGTAGCTGAGGAACGCTGTCCGTCGCTTGACATACAGGGTTTGGCTGCGCAGAAGACTTTCACGGTGTCGCGGAATGTTTGCTGTATCGAAGTGGAACGGCCAATACCTCGGCGTATCTACGCGTATGGCCGCGAGCTTGTCCAGATCCGGAATGAGAGTGGGGGAGATCAATTGGGTTGTTCCAGCTTCCTTGCCATCATTGACGGTGATCTTCACAGGCAGGTAGACCACTTCCGTTGTCTCGACATCGCGGGCGATTAGACATCGCGGTTCAATGGCGAGGACCCAGAGATGGCGAAGGGCCTGAAGGAAACTTTTGTTGTCGGAAGACATGTGGTGTGCGCGAGGGAAAAACGACGTGATCATGCAGGCAATAGCGGCGTCCGAAGTCCCAAGTGTAAACCGACCGCCTCCAAGGAAGAGCAATCCCAAGGACATGTGGGTGGCGACATGGATGCCGTACTTGAACGCGGGATGGTACATCGTCTGATGATACATCCCGTATGCAAACCGAAGGCGTCGTAGACACGATATTTCACCTGTACCCGCCATGACCATGCTGAGAGAGATCGAGATTAGGTTGAGCCCATCTCGCACAGCGGAGCGTCTGATTTTGTGGTCGAATGCCTGGCCTGAAGAAGGAATCAGTGCAAGAACAGATCGCGAAGGAATGGTACTGACTGTTGGAGTACACCATTCGAGTGAACAGGTCGAAATACCGTATGATCATCATGTATGCCTCCTGACGGGCGGTCCCAGCGAATTTCAGACCAATGACGAAACAAGAGCTGGCCAAAATATTGTAGTAGGCCAATTCCAGCGCGTCGTCGATCGGCTTCCCGTTCTTCGTTCGGTTATCAACCGCCTCTCGGATGGCTGTCGGGATCTGGGCTGCTTGCCACTCGGACGTCGGCGCCACCGAATTCCACATGATCAGCGCCTTCGCCAGCACACGCATCAGCAGAAAGCTCGGCTGGATGCGGTTCAGCGCGAGGACGGTGTCAGGGACGGTGAGCATGTCCGCGACGTCTTGTCGTTCGGTTCGAAGATACATGAGACCAAGGGCGAGTGTTGCGGCGGGGGAGGTGAGATTCAAATCGAATGAATTCCCTTTCTTGCTGACCACTGACTTCGGCTCGCCGTGAATCAAGACGTTTAGTCGGCTCAGTAACGTCATGTCGGCTGGGATCATGCTGCCCTTCCCGAGCATGATCATCCCGAAAGAAAGGGCGGCAGAGAAAGTGTAGGCTTCCCGGTATTCGTTGCTGAGATCGGGCTGGACAAGGTCGCGGCGGCTAATCTCGTTTAGGCACACTTCGGCCATCCGCCTGTTCTTGGTGCCCATGTAAAGAAGACCGACGCCAGCGATCCCTGCGGCCTGAGTCATGAGCGGGACGTTGAGGTCGACGGTCGGTGTGGGTAGAAGAGCGGGCGTATGGACGGCGAGCAGTTTTGTGACATGCTGGTCGCCGCTCCCAACGTTGGCTGCCGCGAGTCCAAGCAAGACGCCGATGGATGTGAGATCGTGCTTGGGAGTCAGATATCCGAAAGTGTGCCAGGTAAGCATCCCTTTCAAATGCCCGGTCAGACCGAGACCGAAAAGGAACCCAGCGTGTTCTGGGGACAGATCGGCCGGCTTATTGAAGGCGATCCAAGAGCTTTCGACGCCCCCAGCGGAAGGCGAAATGCGCAATCCGGCTGCAACACCATTGTGGAATTCACCCCAGCTGACAGACTCGGCATGAAGTTTTCCGGCTTCGGGAGAAACTGTCAAGTTGAGCGGCTGCAAGCGTATGGTGAACTCCATTTTGGGGATGTTGTACGCCTCCCTTGTAACGGTAGGAAGTGATCCAAATGTGAACATCGCGCGACCATAAGGAAGCGCAAGGGTACGCTCGGCTATCCGCAGAACTTGGTGCTGATGTTCTTTGGCTTGATCGTGCTCGCTATATTGAGATTAGAGAGTATCGCCAAGCACGCAAGACGCGTCACTCACTTCAGTTCCGGTCGCTCCATAACCCGCACAGAAGGAACAATAGAAGAGCATAACATCCGTGCGACCTCTTCCAATCTGCGGTCCTGGCCGAAACGTATGTTTGTGAAATCGTCGAGGTCGAGCTCGACACCAGAGACGGATTCCACTTCTCCGGCTCCGGCAATTTTGGCTTCAGCAACGAGATCCTCGATCGTTAAACGAGGACCAGATGGGTCCTGAAGTATGAGATGAGAAACAATAGCGGATGATGCCAAAATCGCCTACGATGAAGTCTTTCACGGATTTATATCCGTCGCCGAACAGTAGATCCGGGGCTTGGCTGGCGGAGGCTGCTACATCATTCCGCCCAACGGCACGGTAAGCTTCCAACGGCCAGTCACTGGGAGGTGCGAGTTGGCACGTTCTCGCTGCCTCTCTGATGGGCGACAACACTCCGAGGGGTAAGCGATTGAGGAACGCCGGTTCTATATTCAGTTCGACCATGAGGAGAATAGCATTTTCGGCGCGCTTTTGGCTCGACGGTTCTGCGTTATCAGCTAGACACTTGTAGATGCTCGTGAGTTTCTTGAGGGTACTGAGAGGGTCGAGGCGACCGAAGGCGAAGGAAGGAGAGATGTGGAATCGAGCGGCTATGTGTTGGGTATCATGCCAAGGCACTTGCCAATCAGGATTGCTGATCCTGCCGTACAGGATAGCAGAAACGTCGGGTGGCCAAACCGGAAGTCGATCGTCGACTTGATGATCTAAGCAAGGACAGATAAGCAGTGAGCGAACGTCGACAGCTGTACGAACCTGTTGTTGTTGGATGTGGCCATCCCGCCATTGCGTCTGGGCAGAGACGCTTCCAGTAATCGGCCCATTCAGGTCGAATTACTAGAGCAATTGTACATATAACGGGCGCCAGCTTAGTAAGCGGTTGGTAGTGATCTATCCTGAGTCGCAGATCCTCCGCAAGAGTATGCAAAGCATAAAGAATCGGGGCAAGGAGCATCTTGCGCCGGGGAGACCGAAGGGGTACCTCCGCGATCGTATGGAGCGGCCGCTTGGGCCGGCTTAAGATACGCAAGGCCGGATCCTCTTGGAAACGATCATGGGAAGGGGATGTCGAAAGTAACGACCAAAGGTCTCCAGCTGGCGGGGAATTCGTGAAATGATGAAGGTCGAACGTGCGGTAAAGAGCCGAGGTAAGAGACTCGAACTCAATTCCATCGGACTTGCGAAAACCGCGAGAGGACCATGCCTCCAAAAAATTACCATGAAGCTCGAAGAAGACATCCTCGGGCAAACTGAGGGCGAGAATCTGCAGCGTTTGACTGCTTAAATAGTCTCTGGGAACGAAATCGATGCACACAGGTTGCTGACGGCGTCGGTGTTTGTCATCCTCGAAAATGAGAGTCGCAGAATGGAATGCGTCGCGTTTGAGACCAATGAGACGTCCCTGACCACCGACCACCGGCTGAGACACATCGACGTCCATCGCGGCGGTGTCAGAGTCAGATATGTTCACCGTGATCGGGAGCTCTCTGTTCCCATGGGTTAACACTACGAGTTCGTGGTCAGGTTTGAGGACGAGTAAATCCCAAACGGTATCTCTCGTGATGCGAAGCGATACAGCCCCAAGCGCAGGAAGCTGCGATAGGAATTTGAGCTTGAGGGTGTTGTCTTGTCCGATGTAGACCGAGAACAAGAGCAACGATTCAGAGGCGGGGAAATGAATGGATAGGAGCGAACGTTGCGCTACGCCAGTCCACCGTCCGTCGAATAACGAGCATGTAATCCCGCGCCAATTATCGGAACTACGAGAATTGAGTTAGAATGAAGGCGTGAGTTATTATCTCGGCTTACTCGACGCTTGCGAGTTCTTGCGTGTGGACTTTTTCCATCCAGTACGAAGCCTTCATTCTACCGTAGTCGATCGGCGCGAAGGCGGCATCTGCTTCCGATTTACCTCCCAGAGCCATCCGATCCATTGTGACGCTCAGGTCATTGCGAGTAAGAGAATTCCGGCGGGGTCTGGCGGGCCCGGACCACTGCGAGGATGTGCCGGACCCAATAGAAGCCATGGTGGTCGTGGTAGAAAGCGCTGGTGCCATTCCGGGAAGGGCGGAGAGCGGAGGCATGTCGGGAGGGAGTACAGGGACATCGGGTAGAGGGTTGGGATCGCGGGACACTAGTTTCGGAGAACGAGGGTGGAGGCGATCCAAATCGGAGAACATGGTCGATGTTCGTCGACTTGTCGCCGTCGACATCGATTGACGATGGCGGGCCAAGTTTTGCGTTCGTGTCCGGCCAAGCGGAACTGGGGTGTCTTTGGGCTTGATGTATACGTAGCGCCATACCGATAGCTGGCGTTTGTCGGCATCCACAGTCACCAAAAGGTCTGTATTGCCGGCAGGACCTCGGTGCGAAACCCAGACGACGGTCTCAGTGGACGGAACAGCCTTGAGTGGCTTCTTTGAATTCTCGTCCTCGTCCTTGAGTGTTGGTGAACTCAAGAAACCACCGATGATTCCTGTGGTCAAGCCAACTGTGCCTGCCTCGGAGAATGGACTGATAAGGGAGAAAATGGTGGGGAGTAAGGCTTCGCCAGTGAGCGCTGCCTCTTCTAGTTCGCTCGGCTCGATATTCCTCTGAATCATAACGCCGTGAGGGTAGAGGGGCCATGCTTTTCGGACAACGAACGGAATGGAGAATGTGTAATCCAATCCGTTCTTCAAAAAGATCTTGCCAATACTGCGAAGGAATACGAAAACGGCAGGGACCCGTATGGGTTTGTTCCTGGCTGGTTTGCGATTCTGCTGGTGACGGGCGAATGGGCCGAACGTCGGTCGCTCAGAAGAGGGCGGTGGACGAGGAGAGGGGTTGGAAGTATATTGGGAAGCACTGGATTGAGAAATTGAAGTAGCATACCCGTTCTGTTCCAGCCAGCCAAGCGTAGCGGATTGGACTTGTTGTCCTTCCTGCGTGAACGTCCACTTTTTCCGCATTATCCCCCCGGAGCTCCACACGACAGTGTCGGAGTTCCAGGTTATTTCATCCTCTTCCCATGGATCGTTTGGGGAAGATGTCACGAAAGACGAGTGCCTCGCCTCTGGAGGTTCGGAGCCAGACCCGCGCAAGGCGATTCGGATAGAGTCGAGGAGGTCACTTCGCGGGCGCTCTGGGACGTCTGCAGCGGTGAGAGCGAGATAGGCGGCAGCGGAGGGCACTTCATCGGAGAGAGTAACGGTTATCGTACATGGCGGCATCGACGCGACTCGTCAATTTGCTCTTGTTTGATTTCGGGGCACTTGTGCAGCACAGCTTTTCCTACTCTTCCCAAACTCTTCCTCCCTGTTGTCGCGAACTCGCGCTTGACTCGCGCAGCTACTGCTTCCACTTCTTTCCCGATTTACGCAGTCCGTTATGTTCAGGTAACTGCCCTTTAATTCCATTTGTTCTGCGTCCTCCTCGTCAATCTTCAAGGCTTGCTTCCAAGGGCTAAGTTAGTATGATACTAGCATCTGCGGGGGCGTGTATGGAAGTTTTAAAACATGTAGAGTATGTTAGAAGATGGCCTGTGAGCGTTTCAAGTGGAATACTGCCAGAAGCCACAGACGTTTCGTAGATGCGATGCATCCTCATTCAGCGAGAACCCGACATGTGTGTCACCCGGTCCCGGAGTCGGCGCGTCCGGCCAATCGGCAACAAGGAAAGATGTCTGCGTGCCCTAGTCTCGTTACTCAGACTTTATGCCGAGTCGATTGAGAAGACAGTCGTTCTCAATGATCTACTGTCACACAAGAGGTGAGCGATAGTAAAGTCGCTGACACAGATTTGGCAAAGTCGGGAACACGTGCAGAGGGGGGGGGGGTGTAAGCCACAAATGTAAGCAGCCCCTCCGCAGTAATATACTCCTCCTCCTCCTCCTCCTCCTCCCCTCAGCGAAAAACCCCTTTGGTCAACGGAAAAAGTCGTGTTAAGGTCATGACGTCACCCCAACTTCAAACTGATGGGTGCCGAAGTCTGCCGAAAAAAGGTTGTAAAATCCACTGTGTCTAACAGCGGGCGGAATAAAATAGTTTGAGTAGCTAGCCGGATAGAGGATATACATAAATGGGGGGGTAGCCAAAGTCCGGGATCTATCCGGTCAGATTTAAAGCCACAGTGGAAAGTCCAAGATGTAGACTAATGAAAGTCGGTCGGCGATTGCCGATAGCCCGATTTGGGGGGGTTGTCAGCGAGGTCTGTGTTAAGATCAGAATGATCGCTCACCTCTTGCTACTAGTATATAAAGTCTGGGCTTTGATGGGGGGTCCTGAGGATCGCCCGTGGGAGTGATGGATATCAGCAAAATACTGATCCGAACGCATGGCACGTCCCGCTTGTCCGCCCTCTCTGCCCTGCACTTATCCTTCTTAGCTGGAGTCACAATCGACTTTTTAATTATCCCTGACCGATGGACGATCCCGGCGCGTCTCACACGCTCAGACACGCTTGGCTGTGTAGTTGGGTGGGTGTAAAACATTGAACTGCTGTGGGGTACATGATCCAGAGTGGCAGAGCAGGTTCATAGTCAGAGGTCGGATTCTGGCCTGATATTTTTTGGGTCCATATGAATCTACTTAAGCCCTCCGCTATGGTGTGCGACGCGAGTGAGGCAAAGGGAACGGTGCCGAGAACTCGGATCAGTATTTTGCTGACATCCATCACTCCCACGGGCGATCCTCAGGACCCCCCATCAAATCCTAGACTATGCGTGCAGCGCTCCCCACTCTCGTGCGCATCGCACACAGCGTCTGATTTCGCCGTCTGCGTTGGCTACCACCGTTTGCGTTGGGTCTATACGCTCCATACTGATCGAGCGCGGCGAGGACGGCCAAACCGGGCCTTCTACACCAAAGTTCAAACGCCCGGGCCTCGCAGCCTTGATATTTCCTTGAATCACAAAAAAAAAAGTAGCTAAAAAATCGATTCCAAAATTTCTACGTCTCCATGTACATAAGGTCGGAGGACGAAACCGTTCACACGAGTTGTGTTGCAGGGGTCCCATTCTCGCTCGACGTCACCGTGACGGAGTCGGGTTTGCCCTTCGTGGATATCTCGAGAGTAAACTGTCCATTTCCAAGTTTGGTCATCGCCTGCGGGTTGACATTATCAACGCCGAATATCGCTAGAAAGAGTTGAGCTGTAAGACTAGACGTAGAGGCGGTCACTGTAGTCGTGGTCATAGCTGAGAAACTTAAGGCATTAGGACCGAGGACGCCAAAATGAGGGACAAGTAAACTGACCGCGCTGGTTTCTGGCTACTGCTGAAAGAATCGTGATAACATCCGGCGTTGGCGTCGGGGTTGAGGAAGCGGAAGCGCTGGAGGAAGCGCTGGCGGACGTAGACGAAGGGGGAGGGCACGATCTGGTACCCGGCGCAACGTTACCTGGCCAAGGAGATAACTGGCCGACGGTTGTTGGAGTGGGGAGAGGTTCGGCCAAATAGTTCCCGAATCCCAGCGGCCCAGATCCCATAGCGAGCCACGGAAGTTGGTCGAATTGGTTGGGTACTTCGTTCGCGCCGAATGAGATGAGCTCCGGGAAAAGGAATTCGAATATCGGTTGGATAAATTGACCGGCGACGAGGCCTCTGGGGCCCTGCTCAAATGTTTCAAGTCATTGCTTAGGAGCGAAATACTAAGAAATTACCGGTGCAGTTCCACTACTATAGCGGAAGCCGATTTCGCGAGTTGGCGGAGACCCATCTACCTTTCCAAGACGGACGACAGTCCTCCCAAGCGGCGCAGTGCCGTCAGGCGAGGCAAGGACCAGATCCCGTTGAGTTTCGACACCGGTACAGGGATCCACATCGATCGCAAACCACTCGATGGTTGTCGAAGGATCTGTGGGTTCAATTAATTTTTCTGCGGTTGTCCAAGCTGAAATTTACTTGCCCGTGACAAAAGCTGTCGCTCTACAAAAATGAGGAAGGAGAACGGATTACGGCGGTGGTCTCCATACGGAACGCGCATGCACCTACCGAGTTTCACCGGTCTCAAGGGTTGGGTTAGGGTCGATAATGGCGTATTGTGCGGCCTCCACGGTGATATACGCCGGTTTGGTTCCACGAGCAGTGTAAATGCCTAAATTGGCTTCCAGCGAATAAAGTTCGAGGACCTGAAGGGCTTCAGCTATGAGGGCTGGACGAAAAGCAATCTACGTACGCCGTCCTGTGTTTTGATACCGCTGTAGGTGATATAATCTCCGACGACGAGAGGCACCATAATGCGAGGATCAAGCCCTCCTTCGACTACCGTGGCAGGATCAGGGAATGTGCTTGAAGAGGATTAATTTGGGGCGATGACTATCTGACTGCTACACCTACAAAGTGGTCAAGTAGAATCCATTGCCATCCGTGGGGCTAGAAGTTTGTGAGACAAGACGATCCCAGCAGAAGATTTCACTGACCGATTTGTCAACGGACATTCGGCGTCAGTGCTGTTACGCGGAATGCACAGAGGAAAACCCTGTCACAACTTTATGAAGTATCATGGAGGAAGGCCTCAATCTACGTACGGTAGTAGAGCGAACCGAGGGATTCTCAGCATCCACGGTCCATAAAGGATTTGTAGTATAGGCATGTCCAAAGCGACCCAACGGCTGTGCAAATATGTTGAGTGAAATATTTAAAAGTTATAAGGAACGGACATCATTGACGACACATTCCATGCTCTCGTCGACGATGAAATGGCCAGTGGTCATGTTAATTGAGGTGATGAAGCCTTGAAGGAGCTGCGTGGTTTCTTGGAAGATGTACACCAAACCCGCGATCCTCTCTCCCCGAACAACGTTGCCAAAAACCTTAGTGTTGCCAACGTTTAAACACTGAATGATTGGAAGGAGGATGAGACACACCGTAGCTTCCCAGGAGACGGAGCCGAGCAAAGGTAGGTTTGGTTCGCCATCGATAAACATCTCGGACCAGGCGACAGTGATGGACGGTAAAGTGACCAGCGTATTCTGGTAGGTGATTCAGGAAATATGTAGGAACGAGAAGGCCGTTCAATGCTGACATTTGGAATAGTGACTACGAAGCCATTGACGGTCAGCGTGCCTCCAGCTAGCGGGTCAGTTGAATCTAAGAGTGTCATACTGAACGCGCGTCAGTGCGGTTCGTAGTGGAAGAGTCCCGGGGACATACTCATCGATGGTACCGATGAAGTTGAAGGGATAAGGGTCATACCTCGGCGCTGTCTGGGAGTAGACAACGCCGGAGAGAACGACCAATGCCAGCGCACGATGAATGAAAGCCCCAAGGTTGGAAAACATGACTGTGTGGTTAACCTGAGATACAAGGGGCCTTTTATACTTCGGGGGCATCTAAAATGGGACGAAATATAGTCAAAAAGCATCAGCAAGAATATTAATGCCATCTTGACTGAAAGCAAACGGGGCAGAAGGGCATCGACACAGCGGGCCTGAGTTCACAGGCAGATGGGTGATTTCTAAGATCGCCAAGGCCTATGTAGCCAGAATTGGGTCCACCGCGGGAAAGCAAAACAATAAAATTTGAGAAGCCATTTCCATCGAGACATAGATTCAAGCTATCCCATTGGGGTTCGGACCGAGCAAGGAACACGTCAGAACAGTTCGAAGACATTTCTCAGGGTTTCTCATCAGATAGAAAGGCAAAGACGTCGATGGGTTCAGTCATGACAGTCGTGAGCAAGTCTCGAGTAAACTTGTGTTTATGTCGGTTGTTTCGGGCCGGAGCTACCAACTTCGAGTCCGAGCCTCGAATAATTAAACTGGCACTGTCAGACGGGGTGGCATCTCCAATGCGAAACGTGGGAGTGTCTACTTATTCGCTGGGCGTTCAGCGACATCGAGTAAAATATTTTCACGTACCTCCCGCCGGTACTACTAGTATCTCCGAATATCGCGAGTGCGGTAATCCCTTCAGAGCTCAAATGGCCAAAGCTGAGGACTCCCCATGGTTGGACCTACTTACCTGCTTTTTTAGCCCGAGCATGCGACGACTAAAACCGTTGTCGAGACTGACGAACCCAATGTTGAATTTGGTTTAAGCGAAGGTCCGAGTCATTACAGTATAGCGTGATTCGGGCCGATGAACGGATTAAAATTGAACGCACCACCATAAAAGGAGGTAAATCTTGCGGGGTGCCTGTCTGTACCTGTGATGCTTTGCAGTTGCTTTGCTTCTTTAATTTTCTTGCTTGGCATGATGGATAATGGGAGTTGAACAGTAATTGACCGTCAAGGCCAGATCCAGTGAGATTCCTTGATGGGCTGGTGCCAACATACGCCGCTGCCAGGGATCTCACCTGAGTTATTTCCATGCGCTCCAATCGCATACTCGTTCGCGATCAAGTTTACGGACTGTTCGCCTGCAAAATTGGTAAATTAGCGCTAAAGAAGTGCCAGTAATAAATAATAACTTTCTTCCCGATGGAGGTGAAGATTTATCGCTGTCGGAACCAAGTTGCAGCATCGGATTTTCTGTTATAAAGGAACGAAACGTCGCTGACGGGTCCACATTTGTTTGAGTTCGAGAGCTAACTTAGACGACGGCTAGAACTCCCTGCATATGGTTCATGAATGCGGCCGTCGTGTTCCACTGGTAGAAATGTCAAAGCGAGAACTATGAATCAAGTTGATGTACCGCTGGTCCAAAGTTGTGGTCCGCCCATGGTCCTGGAATGACTCCGGATACTACGCGGCACCGACTCCACGGTAAAGGTAAGCTCACCGCATTCCTAAGGGTGCCTCGCTCCCGCACTAGCGGCACCGTAACTGATCTATTTGCGCCAAGCCGGTCGAAACTACCTCCGCGATTTCTCTTGGCCTCCGCCAAGCCCAGATATTCTCACCTAAACCAACTCCAAAACCAATGACGGTCGCGTGGCTCTGGGATCCAGCGATAGATGGCCGGAGCTTGAGAAAAATGGACTGAAGGAAAAGAAAATAAGAAAGGAAGGACACACTAGCGCACTACGGTAGGTCAAGGGCGGGATAGAAAGAGGTTGGAAAGAGGACCATGATAACATAATCAATGTCCTCGACCAACCACCGGCGATAGCACTGCAGTGCAAGGACTGGGATACCAGTATCGCATAGAAGCAATTGTCGCGAGCGGTCACTATATCTGAGGGGCCCCAAATCACCTCAGATGCGGAAGGGACGGGGCCTGGTTGGGAGTTGCAGCACAGGGAAGGGATTTTTCTGAAGACACGAGAAATACGCCAAGAAATACAGGACAGAAGCGCCGTCGATGGAATTATGTATCTGGAAAAAAAAAAAGCTGGCGTCGGCTCTCGGACCTGGAAGGAAATCAGCCCACAGAACGCAGCATTATTATCATTTTCATTCCGAAGTGCCTGTGACACGAAGGGACCCAAGGTTATCTGTGTCGTAGATATCCGCGGAGGGAGGTAAAGTTTATAAATGGAGAGAAAACATCAAGGCGCAAGCGGCAACTTGAATATCCGGCCGGGTGGCAGTGATTTGGTTTTTGATGCCTGGGTACCCACGTCTTTCTCTTCATTGGCTCGTTCGAATGGCCAGTTCGAGATATCCCCCTGCTACGCTGCCCACGCAATCGTCCGGTTTCCAAAAGAGAAAAATTAGCGCTGGAGGGCGAATTGTCCTGCGACTGGATGTTGGGAGTACTATGTTCACCAATTATGAATCCTGCAAAGAGATAGGAGTAGTGGCACTGCCTATGACCCTCCTGCATACTCGAAACGGCACTGGCGACTCCTAGATGACGCGCAGCTACACTCGCTACGAGATACAAGAGGTACTACGTCAATCAAGGCGGTCATGGTGTACCTCGTCCATAAACTACCGAGCGCTCTCGCGCGCGTACGCGCTACCTCGTTCACCACGGCGATGTTCTTAAACTTGACCCAGCTTGGCTTGCTCATTGAGTAAAATCGCAACTTCTCGGCAGCTTCTATGGCATTTTGTGGTATGTACATAATATAATTACAGACTCCTAGGAACCGAGAAACAGAGGTTGTGAACCCGCTCACACAGCATCCGTTACTGGGTTGCCACCCTGGCTTGAGGTTACTGTGACGGAGATGGGCTTGCCCTTGGTAGTTATAGAGAGGGAGAACTCCCCGCTTCCAAGATTGGACATCGCTTGAGGGGCAACATTATCCACACCAGTTACCGCCAGGAAGAGTGTAGCGGTAAGACTCGACGTCAAGGCGGTAACCGAGATCGTGGTCATGCCTAGGATGGAAAGGGCGATGAGGGACAGCACCGGGATTAAGAATAAGTTGTCTCACCCTTCTGATTTCTGGTTGTTGCAGAAAGGATGTTAATGATATCGGGCGTTCCCGTCGGAGTGGAGGTTGCGGTGGAGGTGGCGGAGACACTGGCGGAGCCGGTGGTGGTCGAAGGGGGAGCGCAAGACGTGGTACCCGGCACAAGGTTACCTGGCCAGGGAGATAGCTGGCCAACTATTGGTGGAGTAGGTAGCGGCATGGCGAGATAATTGCCGTATTCCAATGGCCCAGATCCCATAGCGAGGAACGGAATCTGGTCGAACTGATTGGGAATTTCGTTCGACCCGAATGAGATGAGTTCCGGGAAGACAAAGTCAAAGACCGGTTGGATGAACTGGCCAGCGACTATGCCTCTGGGCCCCTGACCGGCGTGTCAATTCACAATTCAGTGAGGGTAAGGGTGAAAACTCACTGGGGCCGTTCCGCTACTATAGCGGAAGCCGACATTGCGAGTTGCCGGGGACGCATTTATCTTCCCAAGACGGTAAACGGCCTCTCCAATTGGCGCAACACCGTTTGGCTCCGCAAGCAGAAGATTACGTTCTGATTCAACACCAGTGCAAGGATCAACGTCGATGGCAAACCATTCGACGGCCGTCGAGGGATCTGTGTACAGTTAAGTTTTTCGGCTCAGTTCTAAACTAGAGTCCACTCACCAGTTGCCATTGCCGTTGCCCTAAAAGCGGGGAAGGAAAGCCGATTATTACGGTGGTCTATCAAGAAGGTGGAGGTACTCACCGAGTTTCATCGCTCTCGAGAGTTGGATCGGGGTCGAAAATCGCATATTGTGCTGCCTCGCAGGTGATATAAGCTGGTTTTGTGCCTGGGGCAGTGTAGATTCCCAAATTGGCCTCGAGCGAATAAATTTCAAGGATCTGCAAGGAGTCAGCTACAAGCAGGAGGATACCAAGCGATCTACATACGTCATCTGCTGTTTGAATACCGCTGTATGTGATATAGTCTCCGACGACGAGAGGTGCCATAATGCTGGGATTAAGCCCTCCTTCGACCACCGTGGCAGGATCCGGGTATGTGCTTGAAGCGTGATTAATATGGAGCCATGAAAACATTTCTGCACTTACAAGCTAGTCAAGTACAGTCCGTTGCCGTCCGTGGGGCTAGAAGTTTGTGAGTAAGATGAACCCGAGAGGACGTATTGCTGACCGGTTTGTCAACGGGCACTCTGAATCAGTGCTGTTGCGAGGAATGCAAAGAGGGAAGCCCTTGGTGAATTATTAAAACATGATCTTCGATGGACGATAGCAATCTACGCACGGTACTAGAGCGAACCGAGGGATTTTCAGGATCCACTGTCCATAAGGGATTCGTAGTATAGGCTTGACCATAGCGACCCAACGGCTGCGGAAGAAAATAATGTTGAGTGAAACATTCGCGATATTACGTGGAACCCACATCATTCAGGAGTGCCTTCTGGCTGTTGTCGACGGTGAAGATTCCAGTCGACCAATCTATGTCCGTGATGAAGCCTTGGAGGAGCTGCGTCGTCTCTTGGAAGATGAACACCAAACCAGCGATCCTCTGGCCCTGGACGACGTTGCCCCAAACCTGAGAGGATTGTCGACGTTATGACGCTGAATGGCTGGGAGGAAAATGATACCCACCGTAGCTTCCCAAGAGACGGTACCGAGCAACGGCAGGCTAGGCTGTCCATCGACAAACATCTCGGACCAGGCGACAGTGATCGACGGCAAAGTAACCAGAGAGTTCTGATGACGAATTGAGAAACTAGAAAGGGAAAGGCCGCCGCTCGAGATAATTACTGACCCTGGGAATAGTAATGACGAAGCCGTTGACGGTAAGCGTGCCTCCAGACAAGGGGTCGTCTGTTGAATTTAGTGTCAAACTGGGAGCTCGTCAGCGCGGTGCCTCGCAGAATATTCATGGAGACATACGCATCGATAGTACCGATGAAGTTGAAGGGGGAAGGGTCATAGGTCGCCGTTGTCGGCGTTGGCGTCTGGGAGCAGACAAGGCCGGCGAAGACGAGCAGTCCGATCGCACGCTGAACGAAAGATCCAAAGCTGGAAAACATGGCTGCGTGGTGAAACCGACATGGAGCAGACCATATATACTCTGCAGGCGTCTAAACTTGGCCGAAATATAGGATGAAAAGGAGAGAGCTACCTATTTTCGTAACATGGCAGGCATATGGATGGTCGGGACAGCTAAGCCGTGTGCAACGAGGGGTGAGAGGTCAGCCGAAGTCGCGCCAGACGTTCCCAGGAAAGCAACCTATGAAATGCCTGCCATCCAGTTACAGGTTTCAAGTTATCCCAGTTCGGCCCGGCATCGCGCTCAAGGAACACTTCATGATATGGTAGAAGACGGGTTTCATCAAATAAGGTGTCCGATTATTCAGTCGGCCGTGACAGTCGTCAGCAGGTTTTGGTTTGCGGCGGCGGTGGTCTATGGCACGTCAATAGCAAGACTAAACTCCATACGGGTTGTTTTTGATCTTCAGGCTTGGCGGCTTCTTTGGGATTGCTCTATTTTTGTTTACCCCGCCCGTGCACAAAAATGAGATCAGGGAACTCGCAGGCCAGCTAGAAATCCAATTATTTGGCAATCAAAGCTCGGATGCTTGGACGTTTGCGCGAAACTCATAAACCAGGCACCTCCCATATCACCGTATTTTTCACATGACGAGGTACCGTTTCTACGACAAAATCAAGTGTGCGAATTTATTCGATTCACGCTGGGTAAAATACCTTTATATAACTACAGGTACTATCTCTGTCCTGAGCCGCAGACGGAGCCGGAGAGCCCCCAATCCTGTGGGGAGACGTGTACGGAGCCGAGAAGCCTTGAGTCCGCTCATCTGCTTCTTCAACCCGAGGATGCGGTAGCCACTGGAACATTGTTGGACCAGGGCCGAATGCTGAACTCAGGCTTGGCTAAAAGGAAGCTCGTTATAGGCTGAGTGCATCAGGCCACCGAATGATTAACACTGAACGCACCATAAACGGAAACGGTTCCTGTCCCATGTTCAACCCTTCTTTCCGCAATCAGATTTTTTCGTCCCAGTAGCTCGGTGAGGAGCAGATACCTAGTGACGGTGCCGTCGAGGTTCCTGCTTGGCGGAGTGATTGTTATAATGAGAGCTAGTAACGTCAGATCCAACCAGATATCTTGAGAGAAAAAGGGTTCGTGCCGAAATACGGCTGGGGTAAATGCCCCTGGCAGGGCATTATTTCCATGTGCTCCCTTTACATCCTCGACAGGAACGGGTTCGCGGAGGTTCGCGGCGAATCAGATCAAGCTCGCCTGTATTGCGCAGTAAGACCTAGTAAATTCGAAACAAGTGATTTTTGTATGGTCGGCGGCGGAGGCGCGATTCTGTCAATATTCTATTGCAACCGTGAAGCTAGATGTCGCTGCCGAGTCCGTGTTTGACTTGTGAGAACCAGAGAGCTCATTAAATGACGTCTGCATTCCATATGTGCGTTGACAGTTCTAGTGATTTTGAATCATTCGGTCCCGCGATTTCGTGAATCGTTTAATTGAATTCATATTGGAGGGTTTAGCGGGTGGAAACACCGCAATGTCAAAGCGACAGCTGCGAATCAGAGCGATTGTCGAGGCCTCGTCCGCGGCGGCAGCGTCATTATAATAGCTCTCGTTTCCCGAACCTGTGGTGCACCCATAGTTCTGGAGCGACCGAATGAGCGGGCACCAACTCCACGGCTAAGGGAGACCCACCGAAAGTCCGTCCCTCGCTGGACGCTACGGACCACTGTGCAGCAGTACCTCCCAGTGCTCCCCCAACCACTCGACCGTCGATCCCCCCGGTCCCGTCGCCCACTCGGGGCCGCACTCATCAGGCAGGTAGCTGCCCTCGTGCGACCCCGCGCCAAGCTCCGTGAAATACACCCGCGTCCATGCTTCCCCGGGGCCATGCTTGTTCCTCCGAGCCTGCCAAGCCCAGAACTTACCGCTTGCACCAGGTCCTCCAGATCTCCCAAGTGCAAGCTGCCAATCCCCCACCCGCGCGCGCCACACCGTCGCCCCTTCCGCGCTCCCATTCCGCACGATCAGCGCGTCGGCACACTCCTCGTCGCGCCACACCTCCTCGTACGCGGTCACCTCGCCCGTCGCGGGGTTCACCATCTCGCCCACCTCGAGCGTCCTCCCGTCCGGCAGCGGCGTGTTCGTCCCGACATCAACGACATCGAGCGGATTCTGATTTTCCATTGGCAAGTTCAGAATTTACTTCCAGGGAGTGGGGCAATCAATTTACGACAGTCCGCGAGTCGATGTGGTGCGTGAATTTCGTGGAATTTGGGCCCGCTAGTACGTAGTAGTCGTGTAAATCGCATAATCTCGAGGCTGCATTTAACGTACCGGACGAACGATAGCCCGCAAACGCCTAGTCAAGCTCCCCGTTCTGCTTGTCAAACCGCACGTCGAGAAACACCCCGCTCTCGAGCCCAGTCAGCACCACCGTCTGCGTCGGCTCAGACGCCTCATCGGGAAGCCACCGAATAGACTCGCGGAACGAGATGGACGCGGGAAACATACCGTATCGCGATCATGTGCCTTGTGCACCACAAAAAACTGAGCGTCAGAAATTGTATGCTATAAGACGTACAAAAACATTGAGCGAGACTGAGATGAGAGTTGTATCGACGAGAGTGAGATGAGAAAAATAGACACTAGAAAAAAAAGACGAGAGAGAGAAAAAGCAAGCATGCGAGACGATTGAGCAGACAAGAAATAGGAACCGGAACAGAACTCGAACCCTTCCATCCGTGTGAGGCACGCAATCACTGCCAGTACTGCTGCTGCCGCCCCTGATACGGGTAAAACTCGCTCTGCGCCTGCGAGTAGCCGAGGTGGCCTTGCGGGACGCCCTGCTGGTGGTGCGCGCTCCCCTGCGGGCCCGCCCCGCCGACACCGCCGACACCGCCCACGCCACCGACGCCTACACCCGCGCCACCCACGCCCACGCCGCCGAAGCGGTTCCCGCCGTAGAAGCCCTGCCCCTGCGGCGCACCCACGCCCTGCCCCTGCCCCTGGCCCTGCCCTTGCTGCTGCCCCGCGCCGGGCTGCCCTCCACCCCCACCGCGCGCGCCGCCGCCGACCCGCTCGTCCTTCGCGCCATACGGCTTGTACGCCGTCTCGGGCGACCCCCCGCGCGCGCCCCCGGCGCCCTGCGGTCCCGCGCCCCCGCCCTGCGTGCCGAGCCCCATGAACCCCTGCGCGCCCCCGCCATACAGCGGCTTCCCGTACTCGCCCCCACCTTGCCCGCCGAGCCCCAGCGCGTGCTGCGACGGCTGGTGCTGGTGCTGATGCTGGTGCTGGTGCGGCTGCTGGTGCTGGTGTGTCGGCGGCGCGTAGTCGTCGTACCCCTGCTGGTAGATCCCCCCGCCGGGCCCGTACGCGCCCGCCCCGCCCTGCGCGCCCTGCCCCTTCGGCCCGAGGCTTCCCTGCCCCTGCCCACCGGGTCCCGGCGCTGCGCCCCCAGGCCCGGGCGGCCCCGCGAACATCGCGGGGTACTTGACGAACGGCGGCGCGACGCCGTAGCCCGAGTTGTACGGCCCGCCGTAGTACTGGTTCTGCGGGTACGGGTAGTAGTGGTACGGCACGGGCGGGTAGCCCTGCCCTCCCTGCGGGCCCGCGGCGGGCGGCGGCTGCTGCTGCACCGCGCCCTGCTGCTGCGCGGACTGCCCCGCGGACGGCGGGAGCGCTCCGCTGTTCGGCGGCTGCGGCGCGCCCGCGAGGCCCTTGACGTCCTCGTGCCCAAGGACATTACGGTTCGCGAACGCCGACTGCGGATACGTATCGTAGAAGCCCTAAAGCCCAATCAGCATCGTCCAACTCCTCTATATTATAAACTCGGCACTCACGCGCTGGCTCTCCGCATGCCCGTACTCCTGCTGCCCAAACCCAGAGAGGTGCGCGCCCTGCTGGTGCTGCCCCTGGCCGCCGAGCTGTCCGAACGCGCCGTACGGCGTCTCCTGCGCCTGCCCCGCGGGCGGCGTCGGCGTGTGGAAGTACGGCGACGCCGCCGCCTGCGCCGGCTCGCTCCGGAAGTAGCTCGAGTGCGCGCCGGCCCCCGTGTGCTGCGGCGCCGCCTGCTGCTGCGCGCCGGGGTCGATGTGCGTCGGCAGCCCGTGCTGCGCGTACTGGTGCTGCGCGTGCGTCTGCTGCTGCCCGACATGGTGTTGTTGTTGCTGCTGTTGTTGCTGCTGCTGCTGCTGTTGTTGCAAGTGCTGCTGGACTTGCTGGTGCTGCACGTGGGGCGGGTATCCCCCGCTCATCTGCTGCTGCATGTACGCCTGCTGCTGCGACGTGAGGCTCAGCTCCTGCTGCACCGCGGGCGAGATCGGCGTCGGCTGCGCGAGCGCCTCGGCCAGCGGGATGACCTTGGGCGTCTGCGACACGACGGGCTGCGAGACGGAGCTCGGGAGCGTGTGCGGCGAGGGGACCTGCGGGGACGCCTGTGGGGGGAGGCCCTGCTGGAAGAGCGCCGAGCCGAGCGACGCCGAGGTCGGCGGGACGGACGGCGGCGGGGGCTCGTGGTGCACGGGCGCGGCGATCTGCGGCGTCGGCGGCGACTGCGGTTCGGGGGCAGGAGGCTCAGGCTCGGACCTGTTTTTATACGTAGATGTTAGGCATTGAAATGACCAATCGATGCATGGGCACTTACGAGCTATCGAAGGAGCTCTCGCCGCCAAGGCTGAGGCTGCCAAACTGCATGCCGACCTTTTCGAGGCCCGAGCTGAACGAGCTGGGCATGACGACGGGCTGGTCGATCGTCTTGTAGCGCGCGCTGCTCCGGTGCGAGGTGGCGGTAGGGCGGCCGGCCGCGACAGCGGGCTTTGTCGACGGCGACGGCGAGGCGACCGGCGCGGGCTCCGGCTCTGACACGGGCGGGACGGGCTCCTCCGCGGGCTCAGGCACAGGCGGTTCTTCGACCGGAGGCTCGAGGCTCTGCTCTGGCTCCGGTTTCGGCTCTTCCGGCGGCTCGTTGACGGTAGAGCCCCAGACGTCTGCTGCGGACGTGGATGGTTTGGCGACAGGCGCCTCTTCGTCCCAGGACGGGGACTGGACGGTGGTGGGCTCCTCCCAGCCGACTTCCTGGGGTTCGGGTTCGGGTGCGGCGGGGGAGATGGTTGGAGGGGGTGCGATGGGAGCGGGGGCGGGCGGCGGGGGTGTGGGTTTCTCTTGGGGCCTGCGTCGTGCCGTGTCAGTTCTCTGAGCATGAATTGTCAACAAAAGGCGCACCGTGCAATTTGGGCCCAGGACATTTTTGACGTGAGCGGGGTCTTTGAGACTTTTGGGACAGCCAGCGACGTGGTGGAACCGTTGACGTCGGTGTCGCCGCCCCAGGTGGAGGTGGTGCTCGTTCCGCCCCACGTCGAGGGCGTGGCGGAGGCGGAGGGGGTGTCGAGTGTGTCGGCCCAGCTGGAGGACGCGGCGGCGTCGGACGAGTCTGTGGCCCAAGCGGTGGCGGACTCGGGGGCCTTGTCTGCGGGGGGCCCGTCTGCCCAGGCGGAGACGGGGGGCGATTGTGCAGGTACATGGACGGTGTGGCCGTTGGTCGGGGCTGCGCCTCTTACCGCGCCTCCACGGCTACGAGGCGCTGCACCGCCTCGGGTCGAGCCGCCACGGCCACCGCGCGCGCCGCCCCTTCCGCCACGAAAGTCGCCGCGCGTGCCAGAGAAGGAGTCCTTGGAGACATGAGTCGGGCCCTGAGCCTTCTTGTCCTTTTTGCGCGTGACTGCGCCCCACTGCTCTGCACGGCCTGGGCGGCGTCAGGGCGGCATTCGGGCACTCAGCAGGCTACTCACCGTCGCTGATTCTGGTCGCAGCCAGCTCGACGTCGCCAGCGACTTCTGCCAAGAGCGACAGGAGGTCTAGGAACGGAAAAAAATGAGGCGCGTCGAAAAAAAGTCGTCTCCTTGTACAGACCATCGTTTGACCAGGCGGGAAAGAGTTCTTGGAGCTGGCGTGCTTGTGCGCGGTACTTTGTGTTGTCGGGGGCAGTAGGGTTGGTCGGGGCGCCAATGGCCGTTTTGTAGGTAGAGGACATTTCTTCCCGAGCGCGTGGTGAATGGAGGGAGCTGGTGATATGTCACAGTCACAAATAACATGCACAAAGCGAGCAGACAAAGCCCCTATCTAACCAACTCGTCCTCCCAGTCTAGCAGCGACTCGACCGTCCCACCAGCCTCCATCTCGTACGCTGCGTAATAGGCCTTCTCCGTATTCCGTGCCTCGTTGTGCATGACCCGTGCCAGCAGCTGCGTCAACTCAGTCTTTGTGTTTGAATGGAACAAGACCACACTTGCCTCGTCATCCTCGTAAACATCCTCGTCCTCATCCCCATCCACCTCCATTGAATCCACCTGCTGGCGCGCCAGCCGCCTCCGCCCACACGGCGAAACCGCCTCGCCAATCATCATCCGCCGCGCCTTGTGCTGTGTTTTCCTTCGCGATGCCTTCCGAGCGGTAAGTCTCCCTGCACGCAGAGCATACGCTTCACGCACCAAGGACGCCGTGCCCTCCCCCCTTGGCCGCCGCGGCGTAACCGCCCCGCCCGCAGTCTCTCCCGCGCGCAAATCGGACGCGTGTGCCTCGCAATTCATATTTTAAGTCGAGCGTGTAATTTCTCGGTCTTTGGCGACGAGCGTGTTGTCGTCGCTTTCACGGCTCCTGTACCGCTGCTGGTGCTGAAGAAACTGCGGAGAAGGCAGACGCGTCTGGTCACGGTATAACGTGTCCGTCACACGATCGCCGCTTAAACCATGACCCCGGTCCAAGGGGGTGCCGATCTGTGAATGAAGGAACCGGGGCCGGTTTTTGAAAATTTGCCCATCTCGTTGGACCAACCAACCACGTAATATCCCCATAAGGGAATTTATCACGTGTGCATCTGCGCAGAGCATTCAAATCTAGTCAACTAGGGATCTACAGCGCTTTTGTTAAAGAGTAAAACATTGAAATGTCTACGGTTACATCTCCTTGTCATTTGAGACCTCTCTCACATTTTAGTTTTGAGTATCAAGCCTGTACAGTCAACTCCCTCTTAACCCATACCCCTTAGTGGACACCTCAGGGTATGGGTTATTAGAGCTTATGGGTTCTAAGGGAGGTTGAGAAAACAATGCTGAAAAAAAATTAGAGAGGTATGTAAAGCTACGTACAAACAAAATAGTTGGTAATAGATGTGTCCACCTTCACTCTCGCCTCTTCACAACGTGTCCCACAGCCAAATGTCACCAACATCCCCTCCAATTTCCGTGCAAAGGGTTCATCCAAGTCTGTGATGTATTTGCACAAGGTTGACACAGCCTGCAAGGCTTCTCTTCAGGTGGGTTTCAGATTGCTCTCCTCATCGTTATCACCCCTGGTCTTCTCTCGATCCTGCTGCCCAGCTCTTGTTTTTTTGCACAGCCTCGAAATTTTCTTCATCCGTGGCATCTTTGATGACTTGCTCCTTGGGAATATGGACCAGGTCCTCAATATCAACCACATTGTTCTTCTGCAACACCACAACTTAGCCATAATTCGACCAAATAATGATGGCCAAACAGATGCCGGACTATCTCCGAGGCGGCGCAGGTACCAAAAACTCGAGAATTTTGGGTAACATATGGGTTATGGATCCGAAAAATCATATGGGTTATGGGGTAGTGGAATGTTATGGGTTTTAAGTGATTTTAATTGAGAGCGGACATGGTGGACTCAAAAAAGTATGGGTTAGAGAGGTTTATGGGTTATAAGGGATATGGGTTAGGAGGGAGTTGACTGTACATTCAATCTGGGGAAATTTGTTGGCCTATGATGTTCTATGGATACTGGGCGGCTTTGTGTCTGAGCTCAGGGAAGATTCGTCGTGGATATCTGAGGGGAGTATTTTTTTTTTTTTTTGGCTGCAGTCCAACCAAGTTGAACGAACCAAGCCTCTGTCCGAATCGGGTAATTTGGGGATTCTGGAGGCGAGACAGTGTTTGAGGACGTTCAGAGCGTTCTGTGCAAGTATTAGGAGGCTGGCAGAGCCTAGAAAGACCGCCTACTGCCCCCCAAAAGGTGGTTCCCAGAAAAAAAAATTCCGGCCTGGCGGCCCAACCAACCAACCGGCCCCCGGTCTGGCATTCACAGATCGGCACCCCCTTGCCCCGGTCAACCCCCGGTCCGTACAAGACTGGAAGTCACTCGATTCCTTTGGCTTTAGTCCTGGCACCCTATTCCCGAGGCCCATAGCGCGACTGCTAACTGCGTCGTTTCTTCTTGATTCCCTCAAATTATGGTTGCAAATCCTCGCACGCCACTTGTACGCGACCGATGACTCGCGGAATCCCCTCTGGCTAGCTCTGGTTGCGGCCGCTGCGCACTTGAAAATTGGCACCACTTCTTCCTGCCAGAAAAGACTCAACGCCAAGCTCAGCCCAAATTTATAAACTCCTCTCGACGCACCCAATGTTGATGTTCCCCGGGTCGTTGAGAATCCTTCAAAAAAAACAATCAACCAAAAAGAAAACATATGCGCAAAAAACCACATAGATCCCTGCCGGGGCCGTTTAACGCTTCGCCAAAATACCTAAACAGCGATTTGCTGAACGTTTGGTTCTTCTCCGTGCCGTTCGTTACTCAGCGTCGTATGCGTACCTCTTCGTCAGCAACGTCCGCCCAAAAGCAAGTTAAAAAGACGAAGGAAACGAAGGAGAAGAGACCGGAAGGAGGGAAAGGAGAGTAAAGCATGCACGACACGCAACACCAACGCAACACGTTGCCCACGAGCCGCGCCCAAGCGGATATTGAGGCATTTTCCTCATCAAGGACGGGAACGTGATGCTGTGCGATTTCGGCTATGAAGCGATTTAAGACGATGCTCAGGTCCAACACAAGCGGTGTCCTCGATTCCTAGGAGGACGGTCAACTTTGGGGTCCACCACAATAACCCCCAGCCCCGTATTCCTTCGACGCCAACATCCCGGGACTCAACTCCCGCAGCTGTGGGTCCCTACATCACGTTAAACTCCGACGGACGCACGGCCCCGTGGTTTCCCGCCCCTCAATCTGGACGGGGTCTCCACTCCGGCTGAAATAACTCACCTTCCGTGTCACTTCGGTCCGCACTCCAATACCTCCCCGGAATTTCCGAAAGTTCTTGTTTCACAGAACTATTAATGTGGCTTTTCCGGGTTCCCCGTTATGTTCATGCGCATTCTTCATGTGGCCCAATTTGTTGCCCGACCATCCGACACGGACCGAGATGCCAACTCAGGGGTGGGCGTCCGATGGAAGCAATCGGGTGCGCACCCACCGATTGTACCTGCTGAACGTTTGATCCCCTAGGCGCACACCGCAGATGCTTAGCTACCGATGGATGGTGCGCCCTTTTATAAATTATACCGCCCAGCGCCGTTTTAAACCGCTGCTTTTTCCAGTATCTGTCCTTCACAACTAATAGAAATGGCCTTGTCGTTGCACAAGTTGAGTTGCGGGAGTATCACCGCATTCATGGTGCTGAATACCTACAGATGTTCTGAGGTACGATTTTCGACCGCCCAAATACACGCAGGACACAAGATAGATCCCATAACAACCTCGAATCCTCCCATTTATGCATCCACCAGGTTTGAAAATCCAAATCACGTTGGATGTTGGTGCTCATAAAAGGATCAAGTTTTGTCTTCAGGGATGCAGAAGTCAGTTACGTCTATATAACTTCGAGGAAATTTTAACAAAATATGCCGTGTAGCACGCGGCTAGTGTTCAGAGTGGCCAGTATGTCGTTCTCATAGAACCTCATCGCTCATTCTCAAGATTCTTAGGACGGCTGGTTATTGTTATTCCCGAATTTCTAATCCGACTATTGTACGTACGGTTATATAGATAATCCAGCTCTTTCTCTTCATATCTGGCTCAGGAAGTTTTCGAGCGAAGAATGGCAGTGCTCGAAGGGGGTGTGGCGGCCGTCGCAACGAGTTGTGGACTGGCCGCTCAGTTCATGGCCATAGCGACTATTGCTGGCACGGGCGACAACATTATCTCTTCGTACGTTTCTCATCTTCTATAGGTTCGGCTCCCTCACCCCCCTTGCTGTTTAGATCCTTTTTGTATGGGGGAGTATGTATTAATCCCTAACATTCTCATACGTCTTACTAACAGACCAGACTCGTACTCAATTCCAATGTGAGGTTCACACTTCACGCAAAAATCAAGGCTGATCATGAGTGTAGTTGCGTTCAAGAGGCTTGGTATCCATGTCAAATTTATGAACTCCATAGATCCGGTTCACTGGGGCGCCGCCATCGACGAAAATACTAAAGCTTTCTACATGGAAACCATTTCTAATCCGAAACTGGTGCTCAATCCAATCAAAGAGCTCTCAGAGGCATGTTCTGATTCCAGATTCTCTCGGATTTCTAACCACTCCTCAGGTTGCGCACAGTGCGGGAATTCCCTTGATCGTTGACAACACACTCGGAATGGGAGGTAAGTTTGAACACTCACAAGCTTCAAATTCTTTTATACAGCTCATTCAAGGATATCTTGTTCGTCCCATCGAGCACGGAGCGGATATCATAGGTGATTTTGCAGTGAATAGTCTCCACAGCTGCTCACTATGATACGTATTGCCAGTGGAAAGTGCAACAAAGTGGATAGGTGGTCATGGCCGAACCCTTGGCGGTGTCATCGTCGATTCTGGTTCCATTGTTGTGTGTCATCCCACACAGCATCTAACAGATTGCACAGGCAATTTCGATTGGAAGTCCTCCGGAAAGTTTCCGACCTTGACCGAGCCGTCGGAAAGCTACCATAAGGTGGTATTCGCGGATGCGTTTGGGCCCGCAGCGTTCGCTCTCAAAGTTAGATCAGAGGCAAGCTATTCTCTTTTCATACGCGGTTCATGTTATATTTCCAACTTTTGCAGACTCGCAGAGATTTCGGTTCCTTGATGGACCCATTCGCGGCTTTTTCTCTCCTACAAGGGTTAGAAACTCTCAGTCTTCGCGCTGAAAGGCATTGTGAAAATGCATTCGCTCTGGCCCAGTGAGTTGTACGCGAACAGGTGTCGTTTATCTGAAGGCTTTGCCAGATGGATGGAGAAGCAACCCAAGATTGCATGGGTGTCATATTTGGGGCTTGAATCGCACCGGTCACATATTCGGGCTAAGCAGTATCTGCGCCCAACTATGTTTGGCGGAGTCCTGACCTTCGGAGTAAAAGGAGGCGAACCCGCGGCCCGCATTGTGATCAACAACCTAAAATTGACGAGTCACTTGGCCAATCTCGGCGATGTCAAAACTTTGGCAGTGCAACCGTCGGCGACGACCGAGGTGCGGACAACCGATGATGTCCCGGATATATCGAGTGATACCATTCGGGTATGTCGCTATAAATCAAGCCAGAGAAGGCCTATGAACGTTAATTCAGGTTTCCGTTGGCATCGAAGCTCTCAGCGACATTGTCGCGGATTTTGAGGCTGCCTTGTCGTTTGTGCCAATATAAGCCCGATTTCCTCTTTCGACCTTGTTTAGCTCGTTCCAGTTTAAAGATTAAAATGCATACCTCGTTCACGCAGCTATCGTCGTATTTATTAAGAATGGCTTTGGACCTTGAGTAAATTCCGGAAGACGAAAACTGTTCTTCTATCATTTATGCTCTTAACTAGTTTTGAAAGCTAATGCCCTCGAAGGAACCAGCAAGAGCCCGACAACAGCTACTGCGCCAATCACTTTAATTTTGATACGAGTGTACTAGTAGGCTCGAACTCGAAACCATGAATATAAAACGAGCTTATCGGCAGCTTCGTAGTTGTAACGACACTCAAAACCAGCTCGGAACTCGTCTGTTTGTTTTTCTTCGAAACCATTTTCTTTCTCCAACGTAGAACTACACAGACAAAAACCTAGTACAGCCAGCCGGGTATGTGGCACGCTCCATGCTAATTTACTTGAAGATGGTAGCAAACGTTGTGCCCTTGTGTCTAAATCGAAAATCAGCACACATTCTGAAAAGAGGGAAGGAGTCCATACCCGAGATTGATGTGGCCAGGGTCGTTGAATATGCTGAATATGTCGATGAGCGGACATGTAGAATCGTTTAGATCAGAGGAACAACCGACATGTATCCGCGGTTCGACGGGGCTCCCAAGGCCTGCTCTAAATACTCGAACAATGTTTTACTGAACACTTCATTCTTCTCTGTGCCATTACCAAGAGTAGTCTGACAGGCCGATTGTTAGGATGGATGGATGGCTCGAAGATGAACAGACTTACAACACGCAAGAGGAAAGCGGGATCGTGGGTCCCCGCGAATGTCACGGTTTCATTGTAGTTGTAGCTGACAGTCACATAACCGTCCATCCCCAAAGCCGTAGCCGCGGCCTACGTCGTATTTCAGCCGTGAAGCTTCAAGGGTTGAACAGACAAACCTTATTCAAACCTAGAGAAAATGCCTTGGGGTCCGCAACCTGAGGTAAGACATTCAATATCGTGTCCCCACGGTTCGCGGTGGAGAAGTGCGCACTTTCACGTTTGTGGTGAGTTCCACGATAGGCATGATGAGAGCGAGAAAACTGTATAACACGCAGGGGAGGAGGTTGGGCAGGAGGTGGAGGAGGAAGGATCAGGTCAGAGCCGCTTTTATGTTCTGGCCAGTGCGGTGCAAAGGAAGAGCTTTGAGCTTCAAGTCATCATGGCAGAAGGCGCCATGGCCACATGTCGCTGTGTTCGCTTCCTGACCAGTTCCTTGTCTTGAGAAGTGCTGTAAGTTGGCAGTTGAGATGGCACGTTTGCTTAATCGCCGCCCTCCATATCAAGGGGTAACAGCGACTATACTTCAAACGATGGGTCCATCCGAGCGCGCACTGTATAGGACACAGTGGAAAACTGCCTCCGATACGACCGCAGTTTATGCGATAAGCCGTGCGAGACCTATGTACGGCAGAGATAGATGATTGAATTCGACAAGATTGACCCGCCAGAGTGAAAGCACTGGCATGCAATTCCAGAAAACCCCGTAAATTTCACACCCCAAGCTACCTGGACCACGGAAGTCAGAAGGTTCGAGCGTCAGTTCTTGTTCAACACCGAGCAGTCCGGGCAACAGAGCACTCCGTTGCGCACCAAAGCGGCACCAAGATATCTGGACCCATTGCATGTCAGAAGTTTCTCGCCCCAGAAATTGTTCAAAACCAAGTGACCCCCGTTGTTCACCATGATATCTGGACCCACCGAACGTCAGGTTTCAGCCCGAGAAGGCCATGAATACAGCACGCGACGTCAACCGGACCCACCACAGCACAAGATCGCGGCAGAGTTCACCATGAATAGCCTGTACAGATGAAAAGCGCGATACCCGCGGAACTCAGCTGGAAACCCATCGGCGGTGGCGGATTCGGTGTTGTATGAATAGAGTGAGCGCAACACCGTGACCGGTAATGATGTGATATACTCCGTTACGGCGTCACGCCGTAAGTCCGAGCTGGCTCAACTGCGCACTGAATATACTTAAATTTCGTCCTCTAACGCATTCCATGCTCATCCGCAATGGCTGTCACCTGTCGTGCAAAATACCCGTTCGGATTCTAATTCGGTCGTCTGAGGCGTGCATTGTATCTTCTCCTGTACTCATGGCCAGCGTCCAAGCAATTCCAGGCCGAGGACTCACATTCAGCCAAAAATCAGGCCAACTGGGCCTCAAAACCTCTAACTTTGTAGTTGATTTTCCAAATTTTGCCCTCCAATCCCCTAGATCTGGGGTTCAAAATCGCAAAATTTCCGCCTCAAACCCCCTCCGGAGTTACCTAATGAGAGCTTCCCGGGCCCTGGTGTTATGTCTGGGCTTTTATTTGAAACAAAGTTTTTTCAAATATTCGGGTGGCTGGCGACTAAGGGCGGCTTGGAGGTGCATCTTCTTAGGGCATTTTGGAGGACTTGGATCTTGCGTTGTGTATTGATTTTTGCCCATCATGTTAAGTCCCGTCGTTCGATCCTTCCTGAAACTCTTTTTTTCTCTTTTTTTGGCCCGCTCTGTATTTTCCCTCTTACTGCTTGCAGCTTGCCTCTAACATTGAATCCCCGTAAGTTTCGGGTGTGCCTTATATATATCGCACCCACCTACCGTGCTAGCCAGGTGCGCCCATTTTTTTTTCGCCGTCGAATATTTTATGACATTCGCACGGCTGCTTTCGGCAACAAACGCATGTTCGCCCCACCAAGACCTGGCGCAAGTGGCACGTCAAGGTTAACCAGAACCAGTGCTGTTTTGCGGTCGTTTCTGCGCTCGCTGCATCGGTGTTGCTGAGTTTCACACATTCGAGGTGGAAGAGAATGATTTTGTTGACATGGCTAATTGCGCGAACTGAATTATTTCAATCTTCATGCACATACGGGAATGGTTGAATTCAATTGGAGTTTTACAGGTTATGATGTCAATAGTCAAACAGGAACAATGATTGATTTCTCGAGCTCCTGCCCCCTGAGTACAAGTCAGCAACAGAAGCGAAGAGTGAAAAAAGAAACCTCACCTGCTGGTGGTCTTTGGGCACAAGCAGCGGCGGCAATGCTAGCGAGTCGAAGAACGGCTTGTACCATGCCCACACCCTTCCTGTCTTTGCCGCGTCGGCGCTCTCGTCATGGCTCAGGTTCGTGTGGTCATTGCCGCTACTATGCTGTCGGGCGCCGCTGCAAGCATGGCCTTGTTAAACTTACCATGCTTTCAAAGTGAAAGTCCAATGCGCCCTCATACACCGCAGGGCAGAGCACAAGCTGCTCGCCGGCGTTAGCGCTAAGAGTTGACAGTCGCAAGGGACGCGACAGCAGCGTGGATCGTGTTCTGCTACGCCGCGGCAGGGTGGTTGGGCCGGAGGCACGATGCCGGCGTGGGCGCGGAAGTGGCGCAGGAGTGTGAGGCTGGAGACTGCCGCCGGTCGCTTATAGTCTTGAAGCTGGGCACATTCGTGCTCTCCCTTTGCTGCACATTCTACAGAACTTAAAGATAAAACTGAAAGAATGGAGGAAGAATGGAAATCACCTCAAGTTGCGGTTTCCACACTTATACCTCGCATTCTCGTTCGGGGCGCGTCGCCTCCTGCCACTTAACCACCTTTGCCGCCATGGTGTCCCGATTCAGGTGCGTCGCGCGGCGAAGGTCGTCGTGTCCACAGCCTTCCGCAGCGCACAACGCTCCACAAGGAGCAGACGCTAGAGAAGAAGGCCCTGCAGAGCGCTCGTGAATCGTGTCGACCACTCCGAACGTGCGTGCACAAGGCCAAGCGTCCGTCGGTCGGCCATCAAAGCTGCGACAAGAATGCGCTGTGAAAAGCACCATCCCCACGGACGAAACCAAATGCAACAATTTGAAGGGCAGCGGCCTACGCAAAGCGGATCGCGAATTCGCGCATGCGGAACGTTTGCCGCTGCAAACCCTTCGTGCGCATTGGGCAGCGTCCGATGGGTCAGCGCGCAGTTAAATGCCCGGAATTGAGTAGGACGCTTTCCTGTGGTACGCAGGAGCGCTCGAGACTTGAAAAATACGAAAAATGGAAAGAAGCAAATTACGCACCAATTTGTCGTCCCACCTCGAGTTATCCGAATCAGTCGCATCCAGCATGCTTGAAACGATTGTTTTGTGTGCGGTGCGCCATCGTAAAGACTGAATCTTGTCCCGAAACCCGAAGAACCCCTTCCAAAATCGGCGGCAGCTGAAACGATGAACGCCCATGCCAAGCTCGGAACCGCATTAGGACGTGGGAAAGGCATGGCGGCGCGTTAGTTCTGCCCTGCAGTGCTTCTCCGATGCAGAGGGGCGGTGAGAGAAGTGAGGTTGAGGCGAGAGGGCGCTGAGGATATGGAGGCAGCGTACAGCAGGTGACAGTGACCGTCACACATAAGTTATGCCAAAAAAGGCATGTGGAGCGCCCAGACACCGCACCAGGGCCGCTTCCCGGGGCCTCGTGACGGTCGCCAAGCAGGAACACACAATACACCGCCTAAAGCCGGAATAGGCAATATTGAGCGAGGAGTGCTTGCTCTTTGCTCCTGGGAGTAGTACAGCCTTGAATCTCAGCTTATAAAGTGTTTATATGTTTGTTTTACAAAAAGACTTTATCTACTACTTGGCTTGATAGGCAATACACAATATGTGTGGATCCAGAAACCCTTTGACGAAAAATCTGGCGCTTACTCCACGCTTGAAAGTACCTAAATTCTCAAGAGGATGACTCGAGTATACCTTTCGCCATTCACAGTCGCGCATTATGCGCCAAACTCGCTAGCCACCTTGCTAGCTGTATTTGAACTATAAATAAAGACACCGAAACTGGGGAATGGGTGAAGCCGTACATACTAGGAGTAAGTGAACAGTAACGAGTCCGGAAACCAATGGAAAGAATGGTGGTAGGCAAAAGAGCGACGATAAATCCACAAGTCTACTACACGGCAGAGGAGTATTCAGTGGTCTGGCTAATGGTTATCACCCCAGAGGCCACCTTCTGCACACAGAGCTGGTTGTAAGCCCTGGATTTCATTAAACAAAAGTCACACACATCAAGTGACGCGTTAGGAGCAGCCATGAACTTGAGTTCTTTGGAGTTGTTATTGTAAGTACCGCTCTTGCTGCTTGACATGGCATTGAAACTGAGCATGTCGCTTCTTAGGCTGGCTCGACCGTTTAACCTGATAATGTGATTAATCAAAGAAACTGGGATGTAAGTCATTTCCTACTCACATGGCGACTGGTTCAGGAGTGAATTCCAAGTCAGAATATCTTAGGGATGGAATTATCAAGTGAGCACGCACAGAAGGTATTTGCATATATCCTTGTCACGTTGACATGCAATGCAAGCCTGCACGTAATGAGTTCTGGATCAAACGAAGAGCGGTTGTGTCTACCATGCAAATTTGGTGGATGTGGTGAAGAAGATGACCAAAAATGTCACTTGGATAAGAGTGACAAGGATTCCACGCTGCAAGATGTAACCAATCAAGTGCTTAAGCATGGAACTGGTCCTGGGTATGATAATTAAAATCCCGTTTAAGCTGAAAGAACGGGAGAAGTACTTGGAAAATCCAGTACTATTGTGTGTCGCTCCAATGTAGCAGCACAGTGCCCCAGTGGCAATGACGTCTGCAAGAGCAGCAAAGCCTTTGGCAATACCAACAAATACCTGGCCAACCTGCTCAGATCATTTTCGCAAGAAAGAACAAGGACGAACGGAAAACTGGTAGCTCTTATCAGTCAGAATGTTGTGGCTGTCCGTGAACATGGTAACCACGCAGCCTAAATAGATAAGACTGAATATGAACGGATTTAACGGAATTGGACACACCAATGGCGCCCGCTAATCAAGCTAATGGTCAGTGCCATCATAGTAATAGTAAGTAGGAGGGCAAGAAAATATGGAGCACCAAACGAGACTGTTCCAAAGAAGGCCTTTGTATTCTGTATTAGTTCGGTTCTGAGGTATCATATGCACACGAACCACTAGTCCAGACATCAAATATTTCGCGAATCCACGAGGAATGACTAGAAAAGTTGAGCTACGGTCGAAGATCAATTATGAGCCATACCACTGAATATCTGGAACGCGAAGAAAAGATGCGAGCTAGAGCAGTATCAATAAAAGTGCAAGAAAGGAGTGAATCACACAAACACATAGACAATAAAAACAGACATGCAGCACTCGGCAGACAAGGACCTAGAGAAGCCTGTAAGCCAATGAAAAACAAAAACATTCGGCATGACTTACGGATTGAGGTTGGCGAGAGGGAGCATAGAGCCAAAGTTGGGGACCTTATCTAGTCAGACAACGGGACAGTGAAGCAAGGGACATGAGACTCACCACGTAGGAATACACGCCCTGAGCAATGAGTCCGGTCGAGATGCAGTCAAACACACTGAAAGTCAAAGTAAGCCAGAGTTTCATGTGTTCTTTATGTCCAGTGGCAGTTACATCATGCCCGCTGCCTGAATTTTATGATCAACGGAACATAGAATGGGCTGATGGACAATGCTCACGATAATTTGAAGGAATAGTCTATCTTTGCTCGGGGAAGAAAATATAGGCCTGTTCAGCACTGATGAGCTGTGCTTTATAAGCCAAAAACAAGGACACGCCTGCATGATTGTGATTCCAGAGAGACTTTGGAGCGTTTGAGAGCTATGTAGTGACAAAATAAACTTGGCCTACACCAGAGATACAACAGTGCCTGGTGAATACTTCAGAGGTGCAAAGGAACAAGGTGAAAGCGCAATACTCACCCAAGAACAAGGTGCAAAGACTTCGGTCATGTCATAACCGGGCCAGTTTGCAGACGGGGCAACAACTGTAGTCGACATTATGATTTGGGGGTGGACTCGTATTGAGAGGAATCGGGGAGGGCGAAGGTCGACCACATTAAAGTCGACTTCAAATCCTAATATATATACAATTGCGGTCGGGAGCCCACAATTCTGGATTAGGCTACATTTCTAGGTGGGAAAATGGTCGTGCCATGGTGAACGGTGAACCTCAACAGAGGCCGAACGGAGCAACAACCATACGAAAGATCG